>JAXQQM020091885.1:0-39791 GCA_034641835.2 Pinus albicaulis
AGATATACTTCAGAGTGAAGTATTCATTCAATACCCAGACACATGCACACCCTTGCACTATGATCTTCTTCTCCTTAAATAGATTTAGCTTTTACCAATACCATGAGCCAAAACCACACAACATCCGATGGCATTCCTGGACGAGATCAAATAGATAATCCAGCGCTCAATACTATGGGCCAATACCATGGTTATGTCCCCTAGTTTTATAAATTTAGAGCGCAAATAGGCATACGCTACTTGGTACATAATTTTCCGCGTACATACACTACTTTGCCTTTACAAAGCAGTAATGCTCTTTTGTATTCTCTCATATTTATCTTCCTTCGCTAGTCCTTAGGAACTTCCATCTGTTATACAAGTAGTCTGTGATCACATCATCCTTACAAATTTAACACATAGGTTGTTGTGTAACCGGCTCAAGAAAAGAGATATCCACGCCTTAGAAATAGGCCACTTCGAGGGGGAAACCTCCAATACATTACATAAATGAACAATTCTTGGATGATACAATTTACAAAACCTCCTTTCTATATATAGGAGTCCATGGGGCCATAATGTAATCCTAGTGGGCCACAATGTAATCCTAGCCGACCTAACAATAATAATTTAAGAGCACAATAATAACAAAATGGGGGTTACAAGGGTACAATAATAACAATAAGGGGGTTACACTAATAACAATAAGGGACTATACTAGTAATATAGGGACCTAACATGCCCCTCTCCTTCAAAAAAGTGTTGTCCTTAACACTTGAGTAGCTCTGGGTGCTTCTGTATAAACTTCTCATCCTCCCATGTAGAATCTTCGGTGGGTAAGTTCTTCCACTTGACGAGACACTCTGAAATTGATCAATTCCGTAGCTGTCGAGTTCTTGTTTCCGTGACTGCTTCAGGTTCCAATATGATTTTTCCTTCCTCATCAAGTTCTGGCAATATTGTTTGAACTGGAAGATTTTCACCTATAACCTTCTTTAAGCATGAAACATGGAAAACTGGATGTACTCGCGAAGAAGCGAGAAGCTCCAATTTGTATGCCATAGTACCAATATTTTGCAACACCTTGTAAGGACCATAGTACTTTGGTGATAATTTATTATCCTTCTTAGCTTGCTTGAGGGACATTTGTTTGTATGGTTGTAGCCGTAAAAATACCCAATCTCCTACATAAAAACTTCTCTCGCTGCGATGTTGATCTGCCTGTTGTTTCATTCGATTTTGTGCCAAATTCAGGTTATCCTTTAAGAGTTGGAGAACTTCTTGTTGATGCTCGATGTGATCTTCCACTGCTTGAACCTTCGAATTTTTCCTTAAAGATGATGTGATGGATGGTGGATGATATCCATAAAGTTCCATAAATGGGGTCATTTTTGCTGCAGTATGGAAGGAAGTGTTATACCACCATTCGGCGAGAGGTAACCACTTGACCCATTGTGTTTGTTTATCAGATACAAAACAACGAAGATATCCTTCCAAACATTTATTTACTATCTCGGTTTGACCATCAGATTGAGGATGATAAGATGAGCTATGAGCTAATTGAGTACCCAAACAAGAAAATAACTCCGTCCAAAAATTTCTAGTAAAAATGGGATCTATGTCGCTCACAATAACCCTTGGGCTTCCATGTAGCTTTTGAATTCTGTCCATAAATGTAGTAGCAACTGTACTTGCTTTAAATGGATGAGATAATGCACAAAGTGTGCATACTTGGTAAGTCTATCAACTACCACCATGATGACACTCTTTCCTTCGGACTTAGGTAAACCTGTGATAAAATCCATTGAAATCTCCTCCCAACGTTGACTTGGAATGGATAAAGGTTGTAGAAGTCATGGGGTCTTAATTGTTTCCACTTTATTCTGCTGGCAAACCAAACATTCCGCCACAAACTTTCGAATATCAGATTTAAGGCCATCCCAAAAAAATTGTTTCTTCACCCTGTGGTAAGTTTTTAAAAATCCTGAGTGTCCTCCTAAAGGAGAAGTGTGCAATTCCAGAAGAATCTTTTGTTTTAGTTGGGAATTCTTACAAAGATATAAGCGATCTTTGTACCATAAGGAATCATTTTTTCCAACTAAATGTATCAGATGTACTAGGATCTTGCTGCAACTTTTGAATGAGTATCCATACATCTTTGTCCTTCTTCCATTCATCTCTTGCTTCAGTTATCCAATCTGGTTGGATAATACAAATGGCACAAAGCAATGCTTCCACCTCTTCATTCTTTCTTGAGAGTGCATCTGCAACAACATTAAGCTTTCCTTTTTTGTAGATTATTTCAAAGTCATAACCCAACATCTTTGTGACCCATTTTTGCTGCTCTTCTGAAGATAGTCTTTGTTCCAAAAAGTGTTTGAGACTATCATGATCAGTTTTTACCTTGAAGTGTCTTCCCATTAGGTAAGTTCGCCATTTCTTTAGTGCATGCAGTATTGCTAACATTTCCTTCTCATAAATAGGTTTCTGTAAATACTTTCCTTTGATTGGACGACTTTCAAAAGCAATGGGTCTTCCTTCTTGCATTAAAACCTCACCAATTCCATTTCCTGAGGCATCACATTCCACGATAAAGGTTTTCGTGAAGTCTGGCGTAGCTAAGACCGGTGCTAGGCACATTGCCTCTTTAAGACATTCAAAGGCCTTAGTTGCTTCAGGAGTCCATGAAAATGCATCTTTCTTTAATAATGTTGTTAGAGGTGCTGCTATTCTCCCATAATTCTTAACAAACTTGCGATAATACCCTGTTAACCCGAGAAATCCTCGCAACTGCTTTATGGTTGTGGGGACTTTCCATTCCTTAATGGCTTTAATTTTGTTAGGGTCTGCTTTAACACCCTCGTGAGATACAATATGACCCAGATATTCCACCTCTTGTACTCCAAAGAAACATTTGGATGTTTTTGCATATAATTGTTTCTCCTATAATAGTTTGAGCACCCTGTCAACATGTTCAACATGATCCTTCCAAGACCTGCTGTAGATTAGTATATCATCAAAAAATACTAGCACAAATTTTCTAAGGAAGGGTTTGAAAATGGAATTCATCAACCCTTGAAATGTGAAGGTGCATTGGTAAGGCCAAAAGGCATGACCAAAAATTCATAATGACCCTCATGAGTTCGAAATGTTGTTTTTGGAATATCTTCAGTCTTCATTCTAATTTGATGATATCCTGAATGAAGATCCAACTTAGTAAAATAAATTTCTCCATGTAATTCATCCAATAATTCATCAATCACAGGAATGGGAAATTTATCTTTAATGGTGAGCTTATTGAGCTCCCTATAATCCGGACACAATCGCCATGATCCATCCTTCTTGTGTACCAATACTACAGGAGCAGAGAAAGAACTTTGACTGGGTTGAATTATACCCGCCTCTAACATTTCTGCAATCATACGTTCAATTTCGCTCTTTTGGAAGTAGGATATCTATAAGGCCTGATGTTTGGAGGAACACTTCCTGGAATCAAATGAATAGCATGATCATGATCACGAATAGGTGGGAGTCCTTTGGGAGTTTCAAACACCTTGGAATGATTGTCGAAGACTTGTTGGAGATCTGCAGAAATAGATGATTTTGATGTCGGAACTTCTAGTGAGCATAATTGTGCAATTACGCCTTGTTGTTCTTTCTTTAGAAGCTTTGTCATGACATTAGAGCTTATTATCCTTTCTGGCTTCCCTTCAATACCCCGTAATTCGACTTCCTTTCCTTCTGAAAAAAATTTCAAGAAAAGTTCTTGAAAATTAAAAACTACCGTCCCCAAAGATTGTAACCATTGTACTCCTAGTACAACATCAGCACCTCCCATAGGAATGGAAAGCATTGGACTAGTCAACACATATTCCCCCATGGTTAGCTTGATGATATGGCATTTTCCAGAGCAATTTATAGTTCCTCCATTTGCAACCATCACTTGACATTCTGGTGCTGGGTATAGGAAACAATTTAATTCCTTGGCTACCTTACAATGAATAAAATTATGGGTGCTACCTGAATCAATCAACACTATTACCTTTTTCTTCTTGATCTGTCCTGCTATCTTGAGAGTTTGAAGAGTGGTAATTCCTGCCAGTGCATTACATGATATGGTCGGATTCATTTCTTCCTCTTCTATGGCTGGTTCCTGGTGTGTATCCTCTTCTTGTTCATTTTCTTCTTCTTCTTCACAATCTATGTAAAATAATTTCTTTTCAGCACACTTATGACCTTTGGTATATTTGCTATCACAACTGTAGCAAAGCCCTTTTGCTCTTTTTTCTTCCAATTGTTGTGGTGTCAGCCTTGTAGGTTGTGGAAATCTAGATGTAGCAACACTTCCTTCTTTATAGAATTGAGTGGTAGGCTTCCTTGTCGCCATAACTTTACATTCAACTTTTCTTGCCAACATGAATGCCTTCTCCAATGAATCAGGTTCCAGAACGCGAACTTCATGTTGGATGTTATCCTTTAAAGTGCCTATGAAGAGATCAATCCTGTGTTCCTCTGGAATATCAGTTACCCATATATTCAATTTTTGGAAGTCCTCAATGTGCTGCCCCACTAAACCCTTTTGTTTGAGATTTATCAATTGGCTAAAGAAGGTGTTGCTCTTTGTATCCTCATAATGTGCTATCATTTCCTCTGTAAAAATTGACCAAGTGACAATTTTTTTACGGGAGAAAAGCCATCGATACCATACAAATGTATTTTGTTCTAAATGTAAAGTTGCAATGCGTACCTTTTGTGTGTTTTGCACGTTATGGAGATCGAAATATTGCTCCATCTGTAGTATCCATGTTACAGGATCCTTTCCATCAAACTTCCTCATATCCATTTTTGGAATATGGTGGTTCTTTCCGCCAACATTCGAGTTTATGGAATCATGATTAACATTTATTTTGTTCTCATCAGGAGGTTCTTCTCCTATATTTCCGCCATTAGGAATCATTTCTGGTTTTAATCTTGTCATCAAGCCTTCCATGTATGCTTTTAGATCATTCTTCATGTCATCCATCTTAGCTTCCATGCCGGCTTCCATGCCATCCATCTTAGCTTCCAAACCATTCATCTTAGTTTCCACGCCTTTCTTCAAAACTTCCATTTCATTTTTTGTTGTTCTTTGCGAGAGCGAAATTTGTTGCATTTGCTCTTGTAATTTTGACATGTCATGTTGCCATTCTTCATTTTCATGAGTAATAGTAGAGCCTTCTAAAGGCTTAATGGGTGTTGAATTCTTTTTAGGGGCCATTTCAGACTCCAATATTGATATCTATTCTACAATAGGCCCTTTCAATCAATTCAACTTGATTCTTCAAACAAGACTTATGCAATTCGGAAAAAAAATACACACCTTTTACTAGCTTTGAGGAGCTCGATATTGAAATTGTATTATCTCTGTTATTTCAAATTTTCAATATCTGAAATTCAGCACTGAAGTAGCCCTCTGAATTATCTTTTGAATGCCACAGGTCTGACCTGATTTGGATTCTCCAAGACAAATTTGTGTCCAATCTCCCACAATGACCTAATTCTGGACTGGTTCAGTAGAGCGAAATTGTACGACTTGCCACGTGTCACTGTTTTGTCCTTTGTCTCTGAAATTGATAGCCCAGAAACTTCAGTCTGTGTACTTGCGACCACTTTTTACGGAACTTCAATCCAATGCCCAGAGAGAGAGTTATTGAAGTTTTCCCACGATCACCTCTTTGAGATGCAATTCAGGAGCCTGAAAAAGCACTACCTTCCACAGATCATATCTCCAAAAATATTGTGAACCAAGTTCTGAAATTTTTTGAAGAATTTCCTCAGGATTTCAGCTTCGCACCATATGAATTTCAGACTCTGACCCTTCGTACAAAAAACTTTATAGCGCAAATGCCACGATGACCTGTTTATGAGCCTGAACAAATACCTAACTTCCACAGATGATATCTCCTCAAATATTGCGAACCAAGATCTGAAATTTTTAGACAACCTTCCTCAAGATTTCAGCTTCGCACCCTAGAAAGTTCAGCTTCTGAAGCTTCGTAGAAAAAAAATTATAGCGAAAATGCCACGATGACCTGTTTGGAGCAGCGAAACCCTAGAATCCCAAAGCTCTGATACCAAATGTTGTGTAACCAGCTCCAAAGAGAGAAGAAAAGAGATGTTCACGCCTTAGAAATGAGCCACTTCGAGGGGGCAACCTCCAATACATTACATGAATGAACAATTCTTGGATGATTCAATTTACAAAACCTCCTTTCTATATATAGGATTCCATGGGGCCATAATGTAATCCTAGTGAGCCACAATGTAATCCTAGCCGACCTAACAATAATAATTTAAGGGCACAATAATAACAAAATGGGGGTTACAAGGGTACAATAATAACAATAAGGGGGCTACACTAATAACAATAAGGGACTATACTAGTAATATAGGACCTAACATAGGTTGCTTATCATAGGCGATTCATCGGGTAGGTTTCCATCGAAGACTGACTTGATCAAGTAGGTTGCCATCCAAAGGCAACTCATCAAGTCGGCTTCCATCAAAGACAACTCATCAAGTCAGTTTCCATCAAGGAAAACTTCATCAAGTAGGTTGCCATCAAGGACAACACATTGCATCATATTGCCAACAATCTTACTTCATCAAGTAGGTTGCCATCAAGGACAACACATGCCAACAATCTCCCCCTTTGGACTTGATGGCAACCATGAGGGTGTTCAATCACCACAACAGATAGATATATTTATTATAACCATTATGCAAACACCATGATACTCTCCCCCTATTCAAACACCATGATACTCTCCCCCTTTGACATCAAGGGAAAAGGGCAGATCAAAACCAAAACAAGGTTTGTCTTCTCATGTAGAAAGAAGATCTCTGTAGATCTGATGTGCACTAAAGTTACCATGCTCCCCCTGAGTTCATGCTGAATCTTCAAACATATTTTTCAATGAAGAACATGACTCTATGAACTTTCCTATCACCAAGGACTCATACTTACATCAATGATCTAACCAAATGGATTTACATATGTGACTCAAGTACCCAACCAAGTGGGTTTACACATTTTGACTCAACTACCCAACCAAGTGGGTTTACAAATTTGAAGAAGTCTTTACATGACTGAATATAACAATTTACATCATGGGTTTCAACATGATCTTTTCACCAAGATATAGAAATAACTTATACAATCAAAACCAAATAATCTCAAGCATGAGATCAGATCACAGCAAATAATTAGAATGCCAACAATGCATCCTTTCCACATGACCAATGCTCCCCCTTAGCTTGTGCATTCTGAACACTTTCAACAGAAAATCATCAGGCATCTTCATCAAATATCAGAGAATGAAACAGAAATATGAGAGCTGAAACAACACCAGAGATACCCAACAACACTACAGTTGTGTTGAAGAATGCTGACCCAGGAAAAATTGTCAGCAACCACACATACGCTTCTGTCTCCAGCGGAACTCGCATGTATACGCGGATTTGGTTCATGAAACCCGCATATGGAAAGTGAAATACTGAAAATTTCACAACTTCATCTCCCCCTGAACTTATGCCACCTGTACCTGTCTTCTTCACATCAGATGCACTATTAGAAATAAACATAACTAGAATTACCAAACCAATCATGGGAATCACCATACATTTCTCCCCCTGTGATGATACATTACTGATTCCTATAATGTATCTCACTTCACTCCTGCAGTCATTATGAGAAGTAAGCTTTAGAAGTGGAAGACTGCAGTAGGATTATTATCCCCTACGTTTTTGACCGGTCCTCCTCCTTTTTCCAGCTTTGCTTGAAATTTCTTATTGTGTGCTGGAAATTATCCAGTTTCTCAGATCTATTCATCCTGCATTCTTTTTCTACATGTCCATACTTGTTACAAACATAACATCTTCCATGACCAGAAAAATAAGCATAGGGATCATAATGTGTTTTTCTATTCTTTCTTCTATTGCAATCAGCTGCTTTATGACCAAACTTGCTGCAAGAAAAAAAATATCCCTTAAAGAAACCTGAGTACCTTTCTGTGTAGAATCTATTTGTTTGTGACTGAAAAAATCTTCTTCTGCAATTGGCTGCAACATGCCCATAATTATGACATTTAAAGCATTCAAAATTGTTGATCAAAGGAGAGAATGATTTCTTTTGAGAATTCATGATTGTCGGTTGACCTTTTGTTTCTTTCAACACCTTAGGTTTTGCATTGATATCCTTTGAATCTTTAGCACTTTCTTGTGAACTAGATTCTCCTTTAACAGTTTCATGAAAACCAAGACCAAATTTAACAGAAGGAGACCTTTGACTACTAAGAATATTGTCCAGAATCTTAGTACTATCTTGAAACCTCAAGAATTTATTTTTTTCTTCTAATTTACCTTTTAAAATGTTTACCTCAACATCCAATCTTTGGCATTGCTTCTTCATACTTTCTTCGACCCTTCTTCCTTCTTCTACTTGATCATTCAATTTTAAAATATCTTCTTTCAACCCATTTTCTTGTTCTTCAAATGTTTGTAGAAATTCTTCATTCTTCTTATTTGATTTTTCCAGATCTTCTTTGAGGGAGATGATTTCTACTTCAAGTCCTTTTTCTTCAAATGATTGTAGAAGTTCCTCATTCTTCTTATTTGATGCTTCTAGATCTGCTTTTAGAGAGATGATTTATGCTTCAAGTCCTTCATTGTGATTGGTTACTTCATCGTACAACCTTTGATACTTGTTCATCTGTCCATTCATTCTAGAGATCATATCTTGGTAGATAGATTCCTTCCTTTTAAATTGATCCCAATCATTACTTTCACTTTCTTTTTCTCTATCTTCACCATTGCATGCACAAGGAAGTAAATTGCAAGAACAACAATCAGTACCTGATTCATTATCTTCATTTTCTGCTACACATGTTTTCTAATATATCTCCTTTCTTTGAGTAGCCTTCTTCTTTTGCTTCCTTGCCATTAGCACTTGCAGATCTTGGTCAAAATCTTCTTCATCCTCATTTGACACTTCATCATTATCTTCATTTGTATAATAACTCTTTCCCTTTTCAAGTTGTTTTCCTTTATCATGATTTTCTTCATAAGGACATTTAGCAGCATAATGACCAACTCTTCCACAAGCAAAACACTTGAAGGGAAGCTTACCTTTGAATCTTCCAGTACCTGGTTGGAGTCTTCTCACAAAATTTGCTTCTTCTTCTTCTGATATATAACTTGATTCCTGGACAACTTCCTTTTCTTTTCCTTTTGCACATGCCTTAAAGGCAACTTCTCTGATTTGAGATGGACCTTCTTTTCTCATTTCAAAGGCAGTCAGGATACCATGTAGTTGAACAATAGTAAGAGTTTACAGATCTTGCCTTTCTTCAATAGCTGACACTTTTGACTCAAATTTTGAAGTCAAAGATCTTAAGACTTTTTCCACCAGAGTAGTATCGGTTATGGTTTCACCCAAATTTCTCATACGATTTACAATGTCATCTAGACATAAAAAGAAACTGGCAATACTCTCATCACTGTGCATCCTTAAATTTTCATATTCAATTCTGAGAGTTTGGAGTTTTTCACTTTTTACCTTTGTATCTCCTTCATAGCTTAGAATGATTTTGTCCCATATTTCTTTTGCTGAATTTAGCTGCATCACTTTAACAAATTCTGATTCAGACATGCTTCCTAATAAAACATTGACTACTTTGGCATTGATTTCATATTTCTTCCTTTCTGCTACATCAGTAGGAATAATTCCCGGATACTGATAACCTTCTTCCACGATTGCCCATACTTCTGCACCAAGACTTTGCAAATATGCTTTTGTTCGTATCTTCCAGAATAACAGATTAATTCCATTGAATAGAGGTGGCCTTAGAGAAAGTACTCCTTCATGACTTCCCATTGCGACGGATCTCCTTCAAGCGATCAAGCTTCTGCAGAAGGACCTGCTCCGATACCAATTGTTGGAAAAATACTGAGAGGGGGGTTGAATCAGTATTTAGAGCTGACTGAAAACTTTTTACTTTTTCTTTCTCTAAAACCCATACGCTACTTTACTGAACTGAACTCGTGTATACACGCGGATATCCTTAATAAAACTTGCGTATTACCAGAGATATCATTATGCAGATAATTCTTTACTTAGATCATTGCATCATTTATTCATTAGATGTTTAGTAAGCAGTAAACATGTGCAGTAAGAATAGAATAAATCATCACACATAAGAAACACACATGAAGTCTAGGATTTAAGGTGGAAACCCAATTCGGGAGAAAACCACCGCTGCCATCATCTCTGTCTTCAATATTTATTATAAAGAAAACTTATTACAACCATGTATTGGCGAATAATCATACTAGCACGCAGGCACCCACCTGCAGAAGGCTACAACCTTCTCTTGTTTACCAGCCTCTCCTGGAAGGGAGCTACAACCCCCTGCTCTCATTTACCAGCCTCTCCTGGAAGGGAGCTATGACCCCCTGCTCTTGTTTACCAGCCTCTCCTGGAAGGGAGCTACTACCCCCTGCTCTTGTTTACCAGCTACCACTGGAAGGGAGCTACAACCCCCTCATTGAAGGCTTCGGCCCTTAGCACCACAACAGACCACGTTTCATCAATTTTCATACTAGATCCACCAGCTTCCACATAAGATACTTTGTAGGCCACTTTTCATCAGATTTTCAGACTGGACCCACTCCACACATTTAAGCTCAACATACATCAAACTGAAACTTATAACCCCATCAATTCATTCATTGAATCATCAAACAATCAACCAACAACTTGATCTATGATCAACATAATCAGCAGCATAATCAACATTCAAACAACCCAGATCTGTGTGAATACATCATTGACAGATAGCAGTAAAATAACAAAACAGATCAGACATTTCAATCCACATACTTCAGCAAACCCTAGATTCCATACACTCTTTTACTTCACTGAACCTGCGTATACATCTGCACATATTTCAGAACTAATCTCAAATTCCATATGCGCTTTTGCTGAAACTAACCTGCGTATGCACGCGCTTTTTCTGAAGCGAACCTGCGTATAGATATGTAACTTTTCAGGACTATGCAGCTCTTCAGAACAAATAACTCAGATCTCCTCCTTTACTTTAGCAAATATTCGCCAGATCACAGATCTAAACATTTCATAAACAGATCTAGACAATACATGGTCATTTCAGATCTAGAGATCCCTCTTCATCATTTTCTTCATCCATCATTGTATTCATAGGTGCATTATTTGTTTAGATCTATTAATGAACTGTAACCCATTCCATGCAGATATACTTTAGAGTGAAGTATTCATTCAATACCCAGACACATGCACACCCTTGCACTATGATCTTCTTCTCCTTATATAGATTTAGCCTTTATCAATACCATGAGTCAAAACCACTTAACCGCTGATGGTATTCCTGAACGGGATCAAATAGATAATCCAACGCTCAATACTATGGGACAATACCATGGTTATGTCCCCTGGTTTTATAAATTTAGAGCGCAAATAGGCATACGCTACTTGGTACGTACTTTTCCGCATACATATGCTACTTTGCCTCTACAAACCCGCGTATGCTTTGTGACATACCATATTTATCATTATTCTGGCACTTACTAGAATTTATTTCTTCTGTTACTTCTGAGCTGATCTGTAGATACATCATCCTTACATATTTAACACATAGGCTGCTTATCATAGGCAATTCATCAAGTAGGTTTCCATCAAGGACAACTTCATCAAGTAGGTTGCCATCCAAAGACAACTCATCAAGTCAGTTTGCATCAAGGACAACTTCATCAAGTAGGTTGCCATCAAGGACAACACATGCCAACAAGTTTAAGCTAGAATGTGGAGAATTTTCTATGGGAGTTTTCAACGAAGACACTGGCCCGTTTTAAAGTCTTGGGCAAAGAAGATGACAGCTCAGTGGACAAGTCGGTCCTGGGAATGTTCGCTTCTGGGAATGTTCGCCACGATGATGAAACCAGGGAATGATCTGGATATTCCATCCTTTTGGTAAGAGGTAGTCAATTCGCGGTTGATGAGTCTTTCACTGACGGGTTCTTTTAAATTTCCCTCGCGATTTTCTACTTATTTTTTATACCAAAATGTGAAAGAATTCATGTAGTTGGGTATAAATATAATGGATGTAAACAAACGAGAACGGTGTATTTTGGATAGATATGATCATAAGAGAAAAATGAAGAGGGGTTATTTGATTTTTCCGGTTAGTATATCCCCAGTAGGCTTTTCACCTTATAATTTATCAGACAAAGCCTAAATGTTGATCATGTGCACTTTGTCCCTATGAAGAAGAGTCATATGTATAAATTTCCTATGAGTGTGGGACCTTTCATAGTTAATACGAGGTAGGCATTTAAGGAAGTAACAAAATTGTTGGAAGAAACACATATGCTACTAGGAGAAAAATGGGCTTCTGATCCCCATGGTATAATTTCACAGAGAAGAATTGAGAATGGATATTCAGCTTTCATTCATGAAATTAGACTTGAGCAGGAAAAGGAGGCAAACAAAGGTGAAATAAGTTCAGTAAATACAAGCATTCAAACTCCTGTTATAACTGAGAAAACAAACAAAAGAGGTAAAGAATTTTTTATTGACTTAGATGATGAGGCACCAAGAGGTGAGAAAAGGACAAAATTTGATGAGGATCATTCTTCTAATTCACCTGGTTTTTCCTTGCATTTGGGTGAAGAGAAGAATGCTCCCTCTTCCCCTAGAGGTCATGAATCCTCTCATGAACAGGTACCCTTAATCAAACAAGTGTTTTCTCAAATTGAAGAGAGAAATCAAAGAATGAAGGCCAACATGGAGGCCCAAGAAGAACATCAAGTTACTACCAATCAGACAAGGCTGTTGAATATAATGGATATTGAAAAATATCAATTTAGGGTTGCTCTGTCACATCCCACAGGAATGTCAATTGGGTCCTCAAACAATTTTAATACTGTAAATGTGACTATGGATGTTAAAAAGATTCCACTAATGGACAAAATGAATTTTCATATGTAGACCAGGCAATTGATTGTTAATGATATCACAAAGACAAATGCAATAGCAGTTAAAGATGAAAACATGTTAGGGAAAGTTATCAAACAATTGAAGTTGGAAAATGCCAATTCAAAAGCCTTAACAGTCCAAAATGAAGAGTTGAAGAAGATTATTGTAAAGATTGGTGTAGACACTAGTGATAAGACTGTTGTGCAGAAGTTCTTGAAAAGTATTGAAGTAGAGACATCTACATTAAGGAAGAAATTGAGGTTAACTACTGGTGAGCACTCAATGGCTGCAGAGGTTGCAGAGGTAGAGAAGGAAAAAGAAAAGTTGTTGCAGCAACTTATACAGAAGGATGAAGAACATTCCAAAGTGAAGCAGACTGCAATTTATTTACAAAATCACATTGACAATCATAACTGCACTTTTGTTTTTCCTACAGGTGATTCAGATCCTCAAGCACAAATTATTCAATTGAATAATGAGTTGCAGATGGTTGAAAGAGATAGAAAAAGGGATCAAACAGATTTGGAGACTGCTACAAAATTAATGAAGGTCTTAGAGAATGACGCAGATAAGTACAAAATGGATTTCAGAAATGCTGAAGTTGAGATCAAGAATCTCAAAGAAAGAATGAAAGGTAATGTGTCATTAATACAAGCTAAATATATCATTTGGACTGATATCATCTCAGAAATGAATTCCAATTCGTGCTTCCTGATGATTATTACAAAAGAAAAAAGCCTTATTGTGGAGTGTGAAGAACCGATTATGTCTGATAAACAGAAAGGGATTAACAGAGAAATTTGGGCTAGAAGATTTATTGATTATATCAATTCCAAATCAGATCAAGAATTAGAGGAGAATGATATGCAGGATAGAATTTTGTATGCAGTGGAAATTAATAAAATGATTATCAGGAATGATCTCAAAAAGGCTGCAGAAAAGAAACTTATAGAAATCAAAGAAGCAGTAAGTCATTTTGACAAAGCATTTGATAAAATAACAAGGGTAGGCTTGCCATCATGTTAGGGGGCTGAAGGAAACCTTTTTCCATGGAGCTCTTATGAAAATTCACTGGTGATGACAAAAATCAAGATCGATCATAGGTATGAAAAGACTCAGGTGCTCAAGGGAGAGAGACAATGGTCAACTTTTTGCAAAGACATTTTCAACTCTTATGGATGGTAAAAATCCTTTTCACTGAATGGCCTTCTTATGACTGAATCATTGCATTCAGATTGGAATATCACAATCTAACACATTTACCCAAGACAAAGTTAGAAATATGGAAAAAGTGCAGAGCTTGGACTATTGACTTGCCAAAGGGCTCAGAAACAAAGAAAGACAAATCAGTTGATCAAGGAAAAGAGGCCACTTCATCAGAAATTCCTATAGATTAGGATATTTACTTTATGTTATTTTCTGAAGTCAATGTAATTGTAAAAAGACATTTTCAAGGCATGTAATAGAAAACCTTCGAAGTCATGAAGTATTTTTGGTAGTTAGAATTGGTTACAGCAGTTCCAAACTGCTTTTTATTGTATTTAATGTAATTTCCAAAGGGAAGGAAGGTTCCGAGTTTTGGACCTCCTGGACAAATATTTTTGTACTCAGAGATTCAAAAGATTAATGAATGAGTAAGCAAGTTTCTGGAATTTTTTTTATGTTGAAATGTATTCCAGTTTTCATTATGTATTTCCTTCTATGAATAAAACAAAGTTATGAGCAGCAGGTCTCTTCTTACTTCTGTGTATAAGAGTTAAAAACCTTAATTGGCGCTCCTTTGTTTTAACTATTTCTTTCACATGTTTCTTCTGAATTTTGGAATGGTATTTTCTGTATAAAGCGGCATATCAGTTTGGACTTCCCCTTACATTTTCTTCCAGTCAGTTCGTTCAACATTAACAGATGGTAGCATTGAAAAGCATTCATAATATTTTATATTTAAGGGTGTGATTATAAATACTTGAGGGCCAATAAAAAAAAGACATAAAATTTGTGGCATAATTATAAAATGTCTTAAGCACTGATTCCTTATCATAGCTAAGGGGTTGTCTCTTAAGGTACAACATTAATTGGCGTCGTTGCCAGAGAGCGAAGATTTAAAGTTTTCCTTGGGTTTTGTTCATATTTCCTTTGGTTGTTCAGAGAGGAGGAAATACTAAGCTATGCTTCTTTAAAATAATTCTGGCTCCTAAGATGCCTCACACGAGGTCAGATACCTCTCAACAAAAAACTTCTATTTTGTTTGATCCAGAAAAGCTAGTTTCAAAGAAGGGCTAGAAAAAAAAATATTTTCTACACCTGATGCCACACTGCTTGCACTAGGTAGCAGTTCACACACATTTTCATCCAAGGATATTTCTTGGAAACTCATTTTCCTGGAAAAATAATCCTCATCTTCACCCATTCATTTCCAAGAACCAACGTTAGAAGAACAATATTTTGATTTTGTATCATTTTCTCTTACAGAAACTCAACCTCATACAGTTTCTAGTTCTTCTACTATTGTTCATACATCTATCCCCATATCAACTGTTCCACCTCATTCACCCCCACCTACAACTGGTATCCATTTTACCCCCGCTCAAGGAGCAGTTAATCAGGGCATAAACATCTCAGCCCCTTCTTTCTTGATGAATAGATATGCACCATTAAATATATCCCAGCCAATGAATGCAATGCCTCAGGAGTATCTCAAGTTGCTCCCTAGATTTACTGGTGAAGATGAAATAACTACAGAACAACACTTTCCCTTGTTCTGCACATTTGCTGAAAATTTTAATGTAGAACATCTTGATGTGGTAATGAGACTTTTTGTACAGTCTCTAAGTGGAGAGGCAAGAAAATGGTTCAAAGGATTACCCAATGGTTTAATAAATGATTGGGATGAATTAGAAAGACATTTCATCCAGATATGGGAAGAAAAAGGGGATCATGGTTATTCTTTAACATAATTTAATGCTATAAAGAAAAAATCAAATGAAGGTATGAGTGATTTTGTCAAAAGATTTAATAAGTTGTACAATAGTTTTCCTGTAGAAATGAAACCTCTTCCTATTGGAGCAAGGGTTGTTTTTGCTGGAGCATTTGAGTCAGATTCTAGTTTTACATTGAGAGAAAGAAGATCCCCCACTCTTGAAAAGATTCAAACCGATGCCTTAGAGATTGAGGCAAATATGTTCGCTGCTGGGAAAGTTCAAGATAAAGAAGGAGCCTCATCTCAAGCTCAGAGGATAGATGATATGAAAAAGGTCATTAAATTTTTTTCAAATAAACTGGTAAAGTTGGAACTAGATAACAAGAAACCTGCACAACAAAACAGAGGGGTTTTCAATCCCCAATTCAGAAAAAAAACCCCTTCAAATTTTACAGAGAGAAAGGAAAGATCAAGATCAAGTGTAAGCACCTTTATATATAGAGGCAACACCATCACGTTTTGTTGATGATAATGAAAAGGAAGATGAAGATCAAATTTCTACTGTGTATATGGAGGATGGTGAATCAGAAGAAGAAATTGAAAAATAATATGAAGAGGAAAGTAAAGAAAATGATATCTCATTTGATCAAGAAAAAGAAATGGATGATTACTATAAATAGTTTGCGATTTTATTCGATCGAAATTGCATAAAAAATATGATTTGAGGTCAAAAGATGAGAACTCAATGTTATGAGAAAAGTCGGAAATCGGTACCTACTCCCAATCATGGCTCCACTATAGTGAAAGCTGACATATAAATTTTAATTATTAGTTAGATATAGTTATATTAGGTTTTATTAGCTGAAAGGGCATGATCAAAGATCATGCCTCTTCGCCAAGGGACACCTTGAGGCTATATTTAAAGCCCAGGCGATCCCTCATTGTAATCATCTCATCTTTTCATCATTAATAATATATATTTATCAAGTTTACCAGAGTTTTTACACTCCATTGGTATCGGAGCCATCGCTCTTCGGGATTTGTGTGATCACCCAGGAATTACAGAATTCCAGAATTGCAGATTTCTTAAAACAAGTGCAGAATTACTTTTCCGAACTGTTTAGCAGCCATTTCAGAATTTTAAATCCTGCAATTGAAGACGCCAACAGTCTGAAAAAGTGCGAGATTGTGGTCCAAACAATACTCACAGGTTCTGTCCATCTACCCAAAAAAAAAAAAAGATCAGCAATCGATCAGCGATCCATTCTTGCCGTCCACAGTCCACATTGTTCCTAGTTTTCCTACGCGCTTCCTCACCCACGCAGTCCACATCGTCCCTTGTCATTCCGCGTGCTTGACCTCCTGTCTTAATCTGCTACCCGCTGACACCGTCGTCCACCTCTTCCACTGTCACCCTCGACCCCCGCCTTCCACTTCTTCCGCTGTCGATCCCCTTCATCCGCTAGTCCGCTCTCCATTGCCCGTGTTGCTGCCGCCAACCGTGCCCGTGCCCTCGAGCACTGTCGACCACTGTGCCTGTGTATCGACACATTCCAACCCCCGTCAACGGTCAACATTTTTTCCGTTGCATATCTGCTTAAACAACCTCTCCCAGCCATCGATCTGTCCGTCTTAAACCAGCCTCGAACTGTCTTAACTAGCCTCGAGCCACGGGTTCTGGAGACGCCTCTTTGTTAATCATTTCGTTGACCCTGCAACCACTGTTCTTTTGGGAAGTCGGACGATTGTCTAAGTTGTGAAAGATTAAATATTACGGCTAACACAGGATTGGCTTCGAGCGGAATCCATACAACCTGCCGCATCAACTGACCGTCCATATATATATATTGGTAGAAGGGTCTCGTTTTTAAAGCGGACGGGTATATCTTTTTGTGACGGGTAACATTTTTTTAAACGGACGGTATTTTTTTATGGTTACCATCTGTTAGTCCTCGGTTTTTTTTTTATGGTTACCATAGGGTATACGTTTTGGTTAAACGCGTGGTTTATTATAGTCAGTTAAAACGATTATAATATATATAAATTATAAATTATATAATTTATATAGTTTATGGTCATATAGTTATAAATTTAAAATTAAAATAATAAAAATTATTATTGTTGTATAATAATTATATAATCGATTTATATATTATATAGTTTTCAAATTGATATATATATATATATATATATATATATATTTATAATTATATAAATTATTTATATATTATATAGTTTTCAATTAATAATTATATATATATATATATATATATATAATAATTATATAATTTATTTTAAAAAATAATAATAATAATTATTTAAAAAAAAAAAAAAAGGAGGAGAGAAACTGGTAGAAAGATATTCCCCACCTCATACACGCTCGATGTCTTCGTCAATGTCGATGGCGGAATTCCAGAAGAAATTGGGAGATCTTGAGAAACAAATCAATAACAATTCCGAAGAATTCGGAAAAAGATTAGTCAATCTGGAAGGTACAGTTTCAGGGCACTCCAACGACATCAAAAAAATCCATGATACAACAAATCGAATAGAAAGACAAATGTGGCTAAATCATCACGGGGCCACAGAAAAGCTTAACGAAGCAATGAACAAGATGACAGAACATAGCGAAGCAATGAACAGTATGACAGAACTCTTCAGTAAGCTAAATGATAAAATAGATAAGTTAAGTCAGACACAATCCCCAACATCTCCTAACAGGGAACCAAATCAACAAAACAATTCCGCAGATTCAGGGAACTCGGAAGAGCATCAGGAAAAAACCGATTCCCCACATCATCAAGAAGATAGTAATGCATATTTTCAAAATAAGCAGCTCTGGAATGCATTCGCTAATCAATATCCCCTTCTTGTTCCACCATTAGCATATCAGCGCAAAGCCAAGATCGACCTACCCAAATTTGATGGTAATGAAAAGAATAGCGTTGCATGGCTTAATAAAGCGGAAGAATATTTTGAGATTTATGACATTACTAGTGATGATGAAAAAATTAAACATGCTTCCATGAAAATGGAAGGAGAAGCATATAATTGGTATATGTGGTGGAAAAAGACGACGCTCGCTATCAGTTGGAGGAAATTTAAAGATGCATTCTTTAAAAGGTTTCAAGGCATAAAGGAAGAAAAGTTCTTTTCAACGTTTATCAAATTACGCCAAAAAGGAGATGTGGATGAGTACACGCGAGAATGGGAGACCTTGGCAACACGAGTACCCGGATTGTCGGAATCTCGTCTAATCCAGTCTTACATCTCGGGACTTAAAATCCACATACAAGAAGAGCTCGAACTACATGAAATTACGTCCGTAGAAGTAGCAAGGCAAAAAGCAAAAGCTGCTGAAAAGAAATTTGAAAGATTATCAAAACCATAAAAAGTATATTCGAGACGATGGTTTCCTCAATCTGAAAATGTAGATGACACAAAATATGTCCCTGTCCATCTTCGTGAAGAAGAAAAATCTAGTTTGGAAAAACAAAGAATGCGAGAGGGCAAGTGCAAACGATGCAGTGAAAACTGGGACCCTAAGCACAAATGTGCTAATGGAAAAGCGAAGAATCTATATAGTTGTGAAGCAACTAATGATGCTAACAGTACTGATTCATGTATAGAGGGATTAGAAGACAACTTAGAGTTCTCTCCAGAAGTGGATGGCGAAACTATTCCGCAAGTGTCATTATCAGCTATGACAGGCATATCACAACCTCAAACCCTAAGGTTAAGAGGACATATTAAGAAAAACAATGTAATGGTTCTAATAGACACAGGCAGCACACACAATTTTCTAGATTCAACCATGGCCAAAAGACTCAACCTCTTTACTTTTCCCATGCCTAATATGAAGGTAATGGTGGCCGATGGTAAGAAGATTGAACAAGTAGGAAAATGCCATAAAGTCAAATTGCGGATTAAAGACTTTCATTTAGAATCTCCATTCTACACCGTTCCATTACAAGGAGTAGATGTGGTCTTAGGAATTCAATGGCTACGAACTCTAGGTACTTATTCTGCCAACCATCAGAAGCAGTTTATAAGTTTTAAGTGGAAAGGGCAGAAATACAAGTTGTATGGATTCCAAGCCCCAGAAAATCAAGTCGTATCTTCCTCTCTGATGACGAAGATGATTCAAATAGGAGCGCCAACATCTACATTACAATGTCATCAGTTAGAAATGTTATCTTCAAAAGAGAGCCACGAAGAGTCACCAGAAGTCAAGACAGGATCCGACCCTGTCGATATCAGATATTTTCACTATCCAGATCAACAAAAGATTGAACTCGAGAATATGCTCCACGATCTTCTTAAAATGTGGGAAGCAAGAGCTTGCCGCTCAAGAAACCCAGGCGTTCGTCAACATTGTCCATCGTTACATATGCTTTGAGGACAAAGCATCTTTAAGAGAGGGGCAACGTTATGTAAATTTTATTAATTGTTAGTTAGATATAGTTATATTAGGTTTTATTAAGTGAAAGGGCATGATCAAAGATCATGCCTCTTCACCAAGGGACACCATGAGGCTATATTTAAAGCCTCGGTGATTCCCCATTGTAATCATCTCTTATCTTCATCATTAATAATATATATTTATCAAGTTTACCAGAGTTTTTACACTCCAAAAACCAAATAAAAAAATTAAAAAAGGGGAAACAGCCCATGAATCAAGATAAAGAAAAAGAAAAACAGCAAGCTGATGCTTCCCAAATAAAACATAATGATCCTAATATGTTGGAGAAGATTGTTATTGTTTTTAATGAAATTGCAAATTCAAACAGAAACCAAGAAGAACCTGAAAAGTTGACAAAACAAAATCAAACTTTCAGTTTTTCAAAAGAGTTAGAAAAAGTGAAGATTCAAGTACCACTTCTTGAGTTGGTTAAAACCCCTGGTTATAAGAAGGAAATTGCAAAATTTATTAATTTATCTCAATCTGACGAGGTGCGTGATATAGTGAACCCGCAAGAGGAAAAACCAGTGGTTACTTTTGGACCTCATGTTGAAGAGGTAGATTCTTCTGTTCCACCTTTTTATATATCAGTTCTGCTACATTATTTCATTTTGCATAATTGTATGTTAGATTTTGGTGCATCACATAATCTAATGCCACTGTCTATGATGAAAGAGTTAAATTTGCAAATTACCAAGCCATATAGAGACCTTTATTCCTTTGATTCAAAAAGGGTAAAGTGTGTGGGTATTATCAAAGATATGGTTGTTTCCTTAGCCTAAATTCCAGCTAAGAGTATTATGATGGATGTGGTAGTAGCAGATATTCTAGCCAAATTTGGTATGTTGTTGTCTAGATCTTGGGGGGAAAAACTTGGAGGAGTTTTGAAATTAGATTTCACATATGCCATCATTCCTGTTTTTAATGGAGAGGAAAGGAGGTTATACAGAGAAACCATATTTTTGAAAACTACTACCAAGAAATATGAAAGTAATTCCCCCATTTATGGTCAAGAGAAGGAGGATCTCTCTTGTTTCATGCTGCATGAAGATGCAGAATTTGCTGAAGATTCACAAAAGTAGCTCCCTTCAGTCATTGTAAATAAGGAGCTGCAGTCAAATAAGCTTTGGAAGTGTTATTTCGATGGTGCATTTTCAAAGGAGGGCATTAGAGCTAGATTCATATTTGTATCTCCTGAAGGTAACCTTGTACCTTTTTCTTTCAAACTGGAATTTGAATCCACTAATAATGTAGTTGAATATGAAGCATTGATTTTAAGTCTGCAAACAGCTAAACAGATGGGAATTCAGTCTATCTCTATTTTTGGTGATTCTAAATTGATCATAAGTCAAATTAAAAATTGGTGTCAGACTAAGCATCCTAGATTGAGGTCCTATAGAAATGAGCTATGGGATCTAGTTGAAAATTATTTTGAGGCCTTTAATTTATAGTTTATTCCAAGAGAGGAGAATATAATGGTAGATTCGTTAGCAATTGCAGCCAGTACATTCAAACCACCAATCAATCCAAGGCTGAGATATGAGATTGAGTTGAGACACAAGCCTTCAATTCCTGATAATATAAAGCATTGGCAAGTCTTTGAGGATGATGAGCATATTAATCAGTTCTTGACAATGATTGGAAATTTTTGAAGATATTCAAATTGATTTAGAAGTGGATGAAAGTGATCAAGGTGAGATGTCTAAAAATCTGAAGCGGACAATAGGAGACTAGAAGATAATTCAGTTGAAAGATAATATTTTGCGCAGAGGTTTGGTACCTATTGAAAGATTTTTTGATGCTAACGATGTGGCAGTAAACCAGAAAAAGGTAGCCCAAGATGGAGAAATGGAGGACTATAATTTAGGAACTCAACATGAGCCTAAAATGGTCAAACTATTCAAAGGAGTTCCAAAGGAATACAAAGAAATGTATGTAGATCTTTTCAAGCAGTTTACAGATGTATTTGCATGGTCATATGAAGATCTGAAAACTTATGATAAAAGTATTATTCAGCATAAAATTCCATTGAAATAATGGATTAAGCCTCATAGACAAAAGCTCAGACAAATTAACCTATTATTGCTAGCTCTAATTGAAAAAGAGGTAAAGAAACTATTACAAGAAAATATTATATTTCCTCTAAGATATTCAGATTGGGTTTCTAATCTTGTACCGATCAGGAAGAAAAATGGAGAGATAAGATCGTGTGTAGATTTCAGAAATTTAAATAGAGCTTCACTGAAGGATAATTATCCTCTGCCAAAGATGGACTTTGTCTTGCAGAAAGTAACTGGAGCATATAGGTTATCCATGGTTGACGATTTTTCCAGGTATAATCAGGTTGTTGTGGAGAAGGAAGATCAAAAGAAAACTGCTTTCACTACACTCCGGGGAACATTCATGTATGCCAGGATGCCATTCGGCCTCATGAATGTAGGAGCTACTTTCCAAAGGGAAATGGATATTGTGTTTGTCGGGGACAAATTTGTAGTTATTTATCTTGATGATGTTACAATTTTTTCAAGTTCTGATGATGAACACCTACAACATTTGGAGAAAGCCTTTTTAAAATGCAGGAAATATGGATTATCATTGAATCCTAAAAAATCCTTGTTTTCTCTAAAAGAAGGAAAATTTTTGGGCCATATAGTTTCAAAGCAAGGAGTGAAGATTGATCCAGCAAGGGTTGAAGCCATACAGACAATCCCATTGCCTCAAAGTAAGAAGTATATTCAAAGATTTCTTGGAAAAATCAATTTTCTGAGAAGATTTGTTCCAAATTATGCTGAGATTTTCAGGAAAATAACAGATATGTTGAAAAAGGATGCTGAAGTAAAGTGGGATAAAGATGCAAGGGAATATTTCGGAAGAATTAAATAATCTCTCCAAGAAGATCTCGTTTTAATTAGTCCAGATTACTTGAAACCATTTCAAATTTTATCATTTGCGTCTTCTTCTACAATTACTGTTGTGCTACTACAAAAAAATGAATAAGGAAGTGAGCAGCCTATAGCGTTTTTTAGCAAAGTGCTTCGAGATGCAGAACTGAAGTATAATATCTTGGAGAAACAAGTATATGCTCTGGTTAAATCATTGAAGGCTTTTAGAACTTATATACTTAATTCTAAAATTGTAGCATATGTGCCTAATTCTGTTGTAAATGATGTATTAGTACAGAGTGATGTTGAAGGGAAAAGAGGGAAATGGATTGCTAAAATCCAAGAATATGATTTGGACATCAAACCAACAAAGCTAGTCAAAGGACTAGGACTGGCTAAATTGTTAACATAATCTAATTTCCAAGCTTTGGGAATCACTTTACTTGCACCTGTAGGAGAAGTCACTGAAGAATCAAATCACATTCAGACAAAGGCAACAATTAAGTATAAATTCCTCTGTTCAAACTGGTACAAAGATATTATTCATTATTTTTGTTGCCTTTCTTGTCCACCTTCAATTAATAGAGCTAGGTACAGAGCCTTGAAACTTAAAGATCAACCTTATGTTATAATTGAAGCTAAGTTGTATTGGAAAGATCCTGCTGGTGTGTTGCCGTTATGTCTAACAGAAGAGGAAACCATAGAAGTGATTAAAGAGTATCATGAGTGCTTATGTGGAGGTCATTACAGTTGAAAATTAACTACTCATAAGATTCTTAAATCAGGTTTTTATTGGCCTTCTTTATTTGCGGACGTATACAGGACTATTAGAAGTTGTCAAAAATGTCAATCTTTTGCAGAAAAGAAAAGGTTAGCTCCTTTACCTCTTCTCCCTGTTTTTGTTGAAGAACCTTTCAGACAATGGGGATTGGATTTCATTGGGGAAATCAATCCACAATCAAGTGGGAAATTTAAATGGATTTGAATGCAACTGATTATTTTACAAAATGGGTATAGGCAATATCTTCCAGAAAAGAAAATTATTTGGTTGTAATGAAATTTTTGGAGGAAAATATTTTTAGCAGATTTGGATGTCCAGTGAAGATTGTGACAGATAATGCTCAAGTATTCAACTCAGTCAGGTTTATAAACTTCTGTCAAACTTATAATGTGATATTGTCCCATTATACAGCATATCACCCTCAAGGAAATGGATTAGCAGAATCCTCTAATAAAACGTTGGTGAAAATCTTGAAGAAGACAATAAATGAGAACCAAAAGAATTGGGATTCAAAGCTGGTCTTTGCTTTATGGGCAGTGAGGATGACTAGTAGGAGATCCACTGGTAAGTCACCTTATGAATTAGTATATGGTACCCAGGCATTGTTTCCCACTCAGTTAGTAAGGCCAATAATATCTTTCCTTCAAGATGCTCAAGAGGAACCTAATGCCCTGATTAGAAGAATGAATAAAGTGATGGAATTAAGGAAAGCAAAAATAAGGTTAGGGACAATTTGGTCACTTATCAGGAGAAAATGAAGTCCATTTTCGATAGAAAATCAAAAGAAATCATGTTTCAAAATGGAGATCTAGTACTAAGATGGGATACAAGAAGAGAGGATAAAGGGAAGCATGGAAAATTTGATACTTTATGGTATGGTCCGTATAAAATCATTGAAGCCAGAGCAAACAACACTTTCATGTTGGAAATTCTTGACGAGGAAGCAGTAGAACTTCCTGTTAATGGGAAGTATTTGAAACACTATTTCCAACACTAGAAGTAATCATTTCATCATTGTACATATCCGGTTTCTTATCATTGTATATTTTTCATCAAGCTATTTTTGACTCCATGCTCGAAGTGAAGGCACTGATATGCAGGTTCTTAGTGTTTCGTGGCAAAAAACACTATCCCCAGGCAGAGCCAGATGTTGTGGATCATCTGCATATCCTTTTAATTTTATATTAAAAATGCAAAAAAATATGGAATTGAAAGAAAAGAAAATATGTTAATGTATTATAGTTTTATACTTTGGCATAAAAAGAAAATGTTTAAGGTCTGATGTATTAATGTTTAATTGTTCCAAACTTTGTACAAGCGAGTTTCATATCCAAAGACTAAACGTCGATCAATTCAAAAGGCGAAAAGTGTTGATATTAAAAGTATGAACCCGATGACCCAACCCGCGGGCACTAATAGCGTGAGAGTTAATGGAAAGGGGTGCCCCCTCAATTGATTGGGTTTATTACAGAGGCGATGAAGATCAATGGTGGATATCGACTGCGGGGGCACAAGCTAGAGTTTTCAGCCGTACCCCGAGACCCCCCGCAGTGACATCATATGCTGAATGGAGAACAATTGTTTTCCGTGTCAAATCAGTCCAACGGTTAGGTGACATGTTGCGTAGGCATTTAACACAAAAACCTTTCTGTTTTAGTCACCTTGTAGAGTATTCCTTTAGCACCATTTCTAATCATGGCTAAAAGGTCTTCTTTGCCTGGTTCATCGAGTCACATTCCTCTCGTGGATAATGAGAGAGACATTCAAGATACTGCGTCTTCAGTAATTCATCTTCCATTCTATCAACAATTTGTATTGAACAATGATAATTCCCCTGTCTATTCTGCCATGAAAGAATCCAGGGTCCTTTCTGCATGCATCCCGAAGACGCATTTATTCCCAGATTTTATTTATTGGTTGGTTTCCGCATTGTATCCCGGAAAATGTTTCGTAATGAATTCCCAAGGGGAAAATATTCTGCATGTGTCTACCCAATTAATCTGCCAAGCCTTGTGTTTTCCTGAAGCCAAATCATCAGTTCAATTTTCAAAAGATTCACTAGTTACTTACTATGAAAGCCTTGCAGGAGAAGAATTCAATCAATTTATGTTCCATTTGAAGCCCAATATGAAGCAGTTTCAGCCAGAATATGGAGAATTTTCTATGGGATTTTTCAACGAAGACACTCGACCCGTTTTAAGCAGTATTGCTAAAATCTTGGGCAAAGAAGACGACGTTACAGTGGACAAGTCAGTCTTGGATATTCCATCCTTTTGGCAAGAAGTAGTCAATTTGCAGTTGATGAGTCTGTTAGCTCCTTTTGATTTGGCTGATTGGAAAACCAAATGACAAGGCAACATATAAACCAAGCTTTAGAGCTCTAGGATCTAGCCCTCCTAGTCTCGGAGAGGGATCACTCAATATGTTTGTAAGGATATAGCTTGATGCTTTTAAGAGGTTGATTTTATGCTAGATGTTAAGTGCAAGGTATTTGATTATTTTTTGGTTGGGTATGATACCTTTGATAGATTTTAGATAGGAAACATGGAAGACTGTTAAGTCATTGGGCAATGGAGTCAAACAAGGTCAAGATAAGTTTATCAATGGTGTTAAGAGTATTTGCAGGGCAAGTTTACTTGGTTGGTGGGTCTTTTAAGGTTATGATGGATTTATGAAATGGACATTAAATATTGAGAACAACAAACTAATAAAGGGCTGAAACAAAATCCTTTATATACTTGTAAACTGAGGGAGTTAGAAAATTGATAAGAATATCAAGAGAATAAAAGGCATAAAGCATAACCTAATCCATTTGATTCCAAACTGAAACTAGATAATTAACCAAGGCAAACATTCAGATAAAAACTATAGAAAGGTAAGAAACTTATCCAACTTTCAGAGCTTTTATCATCTAGAGTAGGAAAACATTTAAGATACACAAGTAACTATAACCATAGAAGGAGAGAAAACTTTAAAATCCAAAGTTACAGCTATAAGGTTTCCTTAAAACAAATTTAGCTAAGTAAAGGCAAAGAGCATGATTTTGAACAAACTTCTTTGACAAACCTAGACAAAGCTTCTTTAAAGAGATGATTCCAAGAACATAATATTTCAGTGGCAAAAATATGCAGGGCTTGTTGGGATCCTGTGATTTAGCATATTGGCATACTAAATGACAAGGCAACTTATAAACCAGTCTTTAGAGCTCTAAGATCTAGCCCTCCTAGTCTCAGAGAGGGATCTCTCGTTTGCAAAGATATGACTTGTTTTCTTGTAAAACGTTGATTTTAGGCTAGTTATGAAGTGCAAGTTTGTTTGTTTTGGGTTTGGGTGATTGGAAATGAATGATCTAGGAAGCATAGATAGAAAGGGGAAAATATTAGAGTCATTGGGCAATGGAGTCAAGAAGAAGTTATAACAAGATCAATCAATGGATATGGGATATCAAAGGGAAAATCTAACTTGGCCAGTGGATTGGAGAAGCAGAACTAAGGGCAGTTAAGAATCCTTAATTATATATACTTCTCAACAAAGGGACTTAAAATGTTATCAGAACATGAAGAGGCATTCCATAGACAGGGCTAACCATAAATTCTAGAAACCACACTTTAGCAAATAATAATACTAAGATAAACTATTCAAATAAAATCTAAGAGTCGAGGAACGCTCTATTTCATCAAAGATTTTACTTTCAAGGATAAGAAAACATTCAAGATTCACAAATAACTGCATTCATAGAAGAGGGAACTCCTAAAAATATGTGATTACAGCTATAAATACCTTTAAAACAATTATTTGAGCAAATACAAAGGGTATGATCAAAACATACCTCTTTGGTAGACTTTGGACAATGGTACTTTAAAGGGAGACTTCAAAAACAGTTTTCAAATGGCAGCAAGTAGCAGGGAGAACCATGAATCATTCTTGGGGCCACTGTATTGAACTATTTAGGAAATAAACAAGCATAAGGGTTCAAAGCAGTTAAACTACTCAATAAAACCTTCAACAGATGAAAATATAAAGACAGTGAAGAGCAAACAGGTCTAAGGTGCTTCTAGGAGACATTTCTTCACCTAAAATTTTCACCCTAATGTAAGCAAACAATGATGAAACATATGGAAAATAGGAAATAACAATAAAATATCAGAATACATCACCAACAGGCATGTTCCGGGATCCAATGATAGAGCCTTCTCATTCACAGAACAGGTCAAAACAACATCAATCTTCCAGAACTACAATTTCTTTATTAATCTTCAACTAGACTATGTACAACTGCAAAGAGTTCGAATGCCAACAACCAACCCTTACAAATGAGTTCCACAACAGTATTTATACTGTAATTGAGAAGGTGGAACTATCTAGGGTTTAAAACGTTATAACTGACATAGTAAATGCACTCCTATCCTTAAAAACCATGCAAGGCATAAGATAGGAATGTTTTTCAACTACTTCCATATATAATAAATCTGTCTTTACTTTATGAGGATAAAATAGCTGAAAAGATTGACTTTGAGGTCCCTTTCTATCTTTACAATAACTGTCTCACAGTTTTAAAATATCTTTTTTAGTGTAATAACTGTTTATTTCTCTTTTGAGGTATAAATTAAGTGAAAGGTGTCACTTTTGATTTATCAAGTAAATAACTGCTCCTTTGATATATCCAAGGCTGTCTTTAAGCCTATTTTTCCTTGATTTGATCATAAAACTGTGTTTTAAGGCCCTTTAGCCTTGATTTGATTTTTTGATTAATCTTCTTTGTTGTCTTTTGCTTTATCACTTTTTAAATCATTTGTTCTATTCCTTTATCTCCTTCTGGACCTTTTTAAACTTCTTTCACCTGTCTTTAACTATGTTTTTCTTCCTTAATCTGCCTTTAAGCCTTCAATCCTCTGTCTGCCTCTTTATACCTTGATGTTCTGTTTTTCTGCCTTTATCTCTTTTTATTTTTAACAACTGTTTTTATTCATTAATCCCTTATGCCCTTTAAAACCTTGATTAGGCTTTAATCTTCTATTTTTAAGGCTCTGATTTCACCTTAAGCCTTATAATGCATTATATTGTCTTTTTCCCTTAATACACTGCTTTAAACCGTTAAAATACAGGGTTAAGTCTTCTAATCTTCGATCCTTGACTTTAGTCTTCATCCTTCATCCTTTAATCTCTATTGTCTTTTTATTTTACCGGGAAGCTTCTTTTCTTCATTGATTAGTCTTCAAAAGTGGTTTATCATAAAACGAACACGATCCAATTATTTCATGACACGTGTCCTTTCAGAAAACCGATGGTTTCGCGTGAGTTTGGGTGGTTAAACCCCGAATGGAAAAATCACGCGAAATGCGATATTGATCTTTGGATGAAGGGGGGCAGATCCGACGGTGCAGAGAGGAGTGCGATGGAAAGGTGCACAGGCGGGAATTTTAGTGGGAGACAGGTGGCAGCCGGATATTGGTGGAGGTGGCTAGGTAATGGGAGGTAGGCCCTGGTGTGTTGAGATTGCAAAAATATGATGAAATTAGTGGAAAGAAGTCGCCTTTACTAAGTGGGCCCGCAGGCTATTTTTGGTGCAAGTCTATTTTTAGACATGTCAATCATATTCTATGAGTTGCAGGATGCTATTTGTGGATGGTTGGTCAAGTTGGAAAAAATATATGGACTTATATTTTTAGACATATTGGGCAGAATATATTTTTAGATTTCCAGTCTAAAAAAAGATATGTTGAATATTATTAGCTCTTAATAATATTTGGACTATAAACATTATCTTATTCTCTTGGAGCACTTCAGTTAAGTGCACAGATGTGGCACATGAGATAACAGAAGGAATTACGTTATTCTTGAGGGGTAAGTGGAGCTATTTCATGGATACTTCAGTTATAAATCATGTGACAAAGTTTGGTGGAGTTATTGAGGTAGTTGATGGAGTTGTGTTCAGTTTAACTGAGTTAAACATAGTTGAGCTAGTTGTATCTAGTCTAACTGATTGATACACTAGTGAGAGTGGTGTGAATTAATCATTAATTAATTCACTAAGTATTAACTCATTAATCAACTAAAGAATAAATCAGTTAACTATAGTGCATGGATAGTTTCAGTGGAGACCAGTGAAGAGGTAGGTGAAAGAGCAGTGTGACTATCAGTTGTGGCTATAGTGTTGCATGATTTGCAACAACCAATGATTGGAGATGCCAAAGAGGATTACGTGAGAAATGCTGGACCGATTCAAGTTCATTCAGAGCCATTCTTCAGTAGTGATTTCATAGTAGAGGCAGGCTATCAGGTGGCAGCGATTGGAGCATGTGATTTGCTAGATCGGGATTGATTAGTATGTAGCAATTGGAGATTGTACAGAGAGCTTTGTGAGGAGCTTTGTATAATGATTGCTACATGATCTCTATGAAATATAATATACAGATAGTTGGGGGTTTTCATCTTTCAGCTTTCCCATAAAATACTGTGTTCATATGTGTGAATTTTTATGGTTTTAATTTGCGCATGCGATTGTTTTTATTTCCGCAATTAATGATCAATGGTAGAAGAGATTCTGTATTGTGCATGAAGTTAAAATAGTGTGTGATCAGGAGAATCTTGGTGTATAAAATATCAGTTATAAAATTTCTACATGGTATCGTAGTGATATTGATCATTGGAGCAATTGCAAAACATTGAAGTGTTGAGTTTGTGCCTGTGGAATTCGAATTTGCAAAGTAGTTGTTTTCGGGTGTTGAGTTGACATGTCTTTCAACGGATTCCGATCGGAGTATGCCCTTGAGGGAAGCTCAAATTATATTGCATGGAAAGACAGGATGGAGGCTAAATGGATGATTGCTGGGTCAAGGAGTCTATGGGGATGCATAAATTCCAAACCTCGCTCTAGCGATGTTGTCGCACTCGATGCATGGCAAAAGAAGATAGAAAAGTGTCAAAGAATTCTGTTGGAAGGTGTAAAGGATCACATAGTGTCCAGCCTTCATGGTAAGGCTTCTCCATTCTTGATGTGGAAAGCGTTGACAGACCTATTCCAAAGCAAGAGCGACCAGAGGAAGTTGGCGCTCAAGGATAAACTCAAGAACATAAAAATGGAGAAACGCAACAGTATGCCCAAGTACCTCACGAAGTTCATCCAATGCAAGGATGAGTTGGGAAGTGTGGGGGTGACTGTTGATGAAGAGGACTTGGTGAGCTTGGCTCTCCTTGGGCTTCCGAAGAGTTGGCATTCCTATCAGGACTCTGCCAATGGTCGAGAGAAATTGCCAGGATGGGAGCGACTTTGGTCGGATCTTGTGCAAGAGGAGATAAGGCGAAGTACCAGGGACGGATCTTCATCAAAGAACTCTGATGAAGAAAATTGCACTTTGGCTGCCAAAGAAAAGAAGGGGAAGAGCAAGAAAGCTTCTCAATCCGGTGCGAAAGGCAAGAAGCAGAACATGTCTAAGGTGAAGTGTTTTCACTATCACCAACATGGACATTACGCCACTACTTGTCCACAGAAGAAGAAAAATAAGCAGGCTGTTGGATCTGTAGCTGGAGAGGCCTTAGCCTCGGAGTTTGAGCTGGATTTTTCGCTAATCGCATGCTTGGTCTCAAGTGTGATGGGTTCAATGTGGTTTCTTGACAGTGGTGCATCTTTTCATATGATCGGAGATAAAGATTTGTTTACTGATCTGGATGAGAAAGATCTTGGAGTGCACATCGAGATGGGCGATGATGGTAGATACAGTGCGACCGGTATCGGTACCATTTCCTTTGAGAGGGAGTCCGGTAAACCCTTCGTATTGAAGGAAGTGATGCATGTTCCAGGATTGAAGAAGAATCTTATCTCTGTGGCGATGTTAGAAGACAAGGGATATGATGTTGTCTTTAGCAAGGGAAATGCTTTCCTGCGCAGTAAGGCAACTGGTGAGACCCAGAGGATAGGGGTTCGAGTTAAGAACCTTTATCAATTGCAGGTAGATGGTTGCGCAGCAATGGCAGGCAAGGCAGAAGGAGTGGTGAGCCGGGATGATGGCGAGCTGTGGCACAGGAGATTGGGCCACCTTCACCATGGAGCTTTGAAAATTTTGCAGCAGATTTCTACCAGGCTTCCCAAAGGTACACTTGCACAGTCAGATCAGTGCAAGGGATGTACTTTGGGAAAATTTGTGAAAGCCACCTTTCACGAGAAGGATAGTCATGCCACGACGATCCTTGAGAGAATTCACACAGACGTGTGTGGACCTTTCTCAATAGCTTCGACAGCAAAGCACATGTACTATGTGATATTTGTTGATGATTTTTCTCGTAAGTGTTGGATCTTCTTCATGCAGAAGAAGAGCGAGACATACTCAAAGTTCTGTGAGTTCAAGGCACTCGTTGAGAAAGAATCGGGGAAGCAGGTGAAGGCTCTTAGGAGTGACAATGGTGGTGAATTCATCTCTGGCGAATTCAAAGACTTTTGCAGCGCAGAAGGAATTCGAAGAGAGCTCATAGCACCTCATAACCCACAGCAGAACGGGGTTGCTGAGCGGAAGAACAGAACGATCGTGGGTGCTGCACGGGCGATGTTGCATGATTAGGGCCTTCCCATACACTTGTGGGCTGAGGCATGCAATACTGCAGTATATGTGCAGAACCGTTGTCCTCACAGGATACTTGGCATGAGTACACCCGAGGAGGTGTTTTCTGGTAAGAGGCCTGATATTTCCCATTTGAGGATTTTTGGTTCACTTGTTTACATTCATGTGACGAAGGATGCCAGGAAGAAGCTGGAGCTGACTGCAGAGGTTGGGATATTTTTGGGGTACACTGATACACCCCACAACTATCGTGTGTATTTTCCAGACAGTCACAAGACTGTTGTGCGACGGGATATCAAATTTCATGAGGAGAAAACCATGAAGTGTTCGCTTGAGAGGGAGCCACACTTGCATGCAGATGAGGAGCTATTAGTTCCTAAGGATGAGCTTCAGGATGTGGATCAGCCACAAGAGGAAGTTCATGGAGTGGAAGAGACCACTCATGCAGTGCCAACCATCAGAGGGTGCAAGCGCACTATAGAAGCTGAGTGACTGGCTCAAGATGCAGAGAAGATTGTAGGAGCACCTACATCACAGTGCAGACAAAGACAGTCACCTGATCAGTACAATGGATACATGGCTCTTATGAGCAAGTGAATTGTGATAGAGGCATCCTCTTTCGAGGAAGCCGTGGAGGATCCGGCATGGGTAGATGCCATCGTGGAAGAGTATGATTCGATTGTCAGAAACAGTGCATGGGAGATTGTCCCAAGGCCGAAAGGGAAATCAGTGGTAGGTTCGAGATGGATCTACAAAGTGAAGCAAGTAGCTGACGGGAGTGTGGAGAAGTACAAGGAAATATTTGTTTCCCGAGGCTTCTCACAGATTGAGGGGATTGATTATGAGGAAACCTTTGCACATGTCGCAAGGTATTCTTCCATACAGACAATTCTTGCTCTCTCAGCGCAGATGGGGTGGCACATTCATCAGATGGATGTGAAGACTATGTTCCTCAACGGAGTGATTGAGGAGGAGGTGTACATAGAGCACTCGAAGGTTTCGAGATCATGTGTAACCACTCCAAAAATAGAAGAAAAGAGATATGAACGCCTTAGAAATAAGCCACTTCGAGGGGGCAACCTCCAATACATTACATAAATGAACAATTCTTGGATGATACAATTTACAAAACCTCCTTTCTATATATAGGAGTCCATGGGGCCATAATGTAATCCTAGTGGGCCACAATGTAATCCTAGCCGACCTAACAATAATAATTTAAGGGCACAATAATAACAAAATGGGGGTTACAAGGGTTCAATAATAACAATAAGGGGTTACACTAACAATAATAAGGGACTATACTAGTGATATAGGGACCTAACATGCCCCTCTCCTTCAAAAAAGTGTTGTCCTCAACACTTGAGTAGCTCCGGGTGCTTTCGTATAAAATTCTCATCCTCCCATGTAGAATCTTCAGTGGGTAAGTTCTTCCACTTGATGAGATACTCTGAAATTGATCGATTCCGTAGTTGTCAAGTTCTTGTTTCCATGACCGCTTCCAGTTCCAATATGATTTTTCCTTCCTCATCAAGTTCTGGCAATATTGTTTGAACTGGAAGATTTTCACCTATAACCTTCTTTAAGCATGAAACATGGAAAACTGGATATACTCGCGAAGAAGCAGGAAGCTCCAATTTGTATGCCATAGAACCAATCTTTTGCAACACCTTGTAAGGACCATAGTACTTTGGTGATAATTTATTATACTTCTTAGCTTGCTTGAGGGACATTTGTTTGTATGGTTGTAGCCGTAAAAATACCTAATCTCCTACATCAAAACTTCTCTCGCTACGATGTTGATCTGCCTGTTGTTTCATTCGATTTTGTGCCAAATTCAGGTTATCCTTTAAGAGTTGGAGAACTTCTTGCTGATGCTCGATGTGATCTTCCACCGCTTGAACCTTAGAATTTTCTCTTAAAGATGATGTGATGGATGGTGGATGATATCCATAAAGTGCCATAAATGGGGTCATTTTTGCTGCAGTATGGAAGGAAGTGTTATACCACCATTCACCAAGAGGTAACCACTTGACCCATTGTGTTTGTTTATCAGATACAAAACAACGAAGATATCCTTCCAAACATTTATTTACTATCTCAGTTTGACCATCAAATCGAGGATGATAAGATGAGCTATGAGCTAATTGAGTACCCAAACAAGAAAATAACTCCGTCCAAAAATTTCCAGTAAAAATGGGATCTCTGTCGCTCATAATAACCCTTGGGCTTCCATGTAGCTTTTGAATTCTGTCCATAAATGTAGTAGCAACTGCACTTGATTTAAATGGATGAGATAATGCACAAAAGTATGCATACTTTGTAAGTCTATCAATTACCACCATGATGACACTCTTTCCTTCGGACTTAGGTAAACCTGTGATAAAATCCATTGGAATCTCCTCCCAACGTTGACCTGGAATGGATAAAGGTTGTAGAAGTCCTGGGGTCTTAATTGTTTCCACTTTATTCTGTTGGCAAACCAAACATTCCGCCACAAACTTTCGAATATCAGATTTAAGGCCATCCCAAAAAAATTCTTTCTTCACCCCGTGGTAAGTTTTTAAAAATCCTGAGTGTCCTCCTAGAGGAGAAGTGTGCAATTCCAGAAGAATCTTTTGTTTTAGTTGGGAATTCTTACAAAGATATAAGCGATCTTTGTACCATAAGGAATCATTTTTCCAACTAAATGTATCGGATGTACTAGGATCTTGCTGCAACTTTTGAATGAGTGTCCATACATCTTTGTCCTTCTTCCATTCATCTCTTGCTTCGGTTATCCAATCTGGTTGGATAATAGAAATGGCACAAAGCAATGCCTCCACCTCTTCATTCTTTCTTGAGAGTGCATCTGCAACAACATTAAGCTTTCCTTTTTTGTAGATTATTTCAAAGTCATAACCCAACATCTTTGTGACCCATTTTTGCCGCTCTTCTGATGATAGTCTTTGTTCCAAAAAGTGTTTAAGACTATCATGATCAGTTTTTACCTTGAAGTGTCTTCCCATTAGGTAAGTTCGCCATTTCTTTAGTGCATGTAGTATTGTTAACATTTCCTTCTCATAAATAGGTTTCTGTAAATACTTTCCTTTGATTGGACGACTTTCAAAAGCAATGGGTCTTCCTTCCTGCATTAAAACTGCACCAATTCCATTTCCTGAGGCATCACATTCCACAATAAAGGTTTTTGTGAAGTCTGGCGTAGCTAAGACCGGTGCTAGGCACATTGCATCTTTAAGATGTTCAAAGGCCTTAGTTGCTTCAGGAGTCCATGAAAATGCATCTTTCTTCAATAATGTTGTTAGAGGTGCTGCTATTCTCCCATAATTCTTAACAAACTTGCGATAATACCCCGTTAACCCGAGAAATCCTCGTAACTTCTTTATGGTTGTGGGGACTTTCCATTCCTTAATGGCTTTAATTTTTTTAGGGTCTACTTTAACACCCTCGTGAGATACAATATGACCCAGATATTCCACCTCTTGTACTCCAAAGAAACATTTGGATTTTTTTGCATATAATTGTTTCTCCTGCAATAGTTTGAGCACCCTGTCAACATGTTCAACATGATCCTTCCAAGACCTTCTGTAGATTAGTATATCATCAAAAAATACTAGCACAAATTTTCTAAGGAAGGGTTTGAAAATGGAATTCATCAACCCTTGAAATGTAGAAGGTGCATTGGTAAGGCCAAAAGGCATGACCAAAAATTCATAATGATCCTCATGAGTTTGAAATGTTGTTTTTTGAATATCTTCAGTCTTCATTCTAATTTGATGATATCCTGAACGAAGATCCAACTTGGTAAAATAAATTGCTCCATGTAATTCATCCAATAATTCATCAATCACAGGAATGGGAAATTTGTCTTTAATGTTGAGCTTATTGAGCTCCCTATAATCCGGACACATTCACCATGATCCATCCTTCTTGTGTACCAATACTACAGGAGCAGAGAAAGAACTTTGACTAGGTTGAATTATACCCGCCTCTAACATTTCTGCAATCATACGTTCAATTTCGCTCTTTGGAAGTAAGGATATCTATAAGGCCTGATGTTTGGAGGAACACTTCCTGGAATCAAATGAATAGCATGATCATGATCACGAATAGGTGGGAGTCCTTTCGGAGTTTCAAACACCTTGGAATGATTGTCCAAGACTTGTTGGAGATCTGCAGAAATAGATGATTTTGATGTCGGAACTTCTAGTGAGCATAATTGTGCAATTACGCTTCGTTGTTCTTTCTTTAGAAGCTTTGTCATGAAATTAGAGCTTATTATCCTTCCCGGCTTCCCTTCAATACCCCGTAATTCGACTTCCTTTCCTTCTGAAAAAAATTTCAAGAAAAGTTCTTGAAAAATTAAAAGCTACCGTCCCCAAAGATTGTAACCATTGTACTCCTAGTACAACATCAGCACCTCCCATAGGAATGGAAAGCATTGGACTAGTAAATAAATATTCCCCCATGGTTAGCTTGATATTATGGCATTTCCCAGAGGAATTTATAGTTCCTCCATTTCCAACCATCACTTGACATTCAATTTAACTCCTTGGCTACCTTACAATGAATAAAATTATGGGTGCTACCTGAATCAATCAACACTATTACCTTTTTCTTCTTGATCTGTCCTTCTATCTTGAGAGTTTGAGGAGTGGTAATTCCTTCTAGTGCATTACATGATATGGTCGGATTCATTTCTTCCTCTTCTAGGGCCGGTTCCTGGTGTATATCCTCTTCTTGTTCATTTTCTTCTTCTTCTTCACAATCTATGTAAAATAATTTTTTTTCAGCACACTTATGACCTTTAGTGTATTTGCTATCACAACTGTAGCAAAGCCCTTTTGCTCTTTTTTCTTCCAATTGTTGTGGTGTCAACCTCGTAGGTTGTGGAAATCTAGGCGTAGCAACACTTCCTTCTTTATAGAATTGAGTGGTAGGCTTCCTTGTCGCCATAATTTTACATTCAACTTTTCTTGCCAACCTGAATGCCTTCTCTAATGAATTAGGTTCCAACACACGAACTTCATGTTGGATGTTATCCTTTAGAGTACCTATGAAGAGATCAATCCTGTGTTCCTCTGGAATATCAGTTACCCTTATATTCAATTTTTGGAAGTCCTCAATGTGCCGCCCCACTAAACCCTTTTGTTTGAGATTTATCAATTGGCTAAAGAAGGTGTTGCTCTTTGTATCCTCATAATGTGCTATCATTTACTCCGTAAAAATTGACCAAGTGACAATTTTTTTACGGGAGCAAAGCCATCGATACCATACAAATGTATTTTGTTCTAAATGTAAAGTTGCAATGCGTACCTTTTGGTGTGTTTTGCACGTTATGGAGATCAAAATATTGCTCCATCTGTAGTATCCATGTTACAGGATCCTTTCCATCAAACTTCCTCATATCCATCTTTGGAATATGGTGGTTCTTCCTGCCAACATTAGAGTTTATAAAATCACAATTAACATTTATTTTGTTCTCATCATGAGGTTCTTCTACTATCTTTTCACCATTAGGAAACCTTTCTTGTATCAACTTTTTCAAACCCTCCATGTCTGCTTTTAGAAAATTCTTCATGTTTTCCATTTTCTCATCGATCTTAGCTTCCATGTCATCCATCTTAGATTCCATGCCAGCCTCCATGCCATCCATCTTAGCTTCCACGCCATCCATCTTAGCTTGCATGCCATCCATCTTAGCTTCCACGCCTTTCTTCAAACCGTCCATCTTCACTTCCATGCCATCCATCTTAGCTTCCATGCCTTTCTTCAAACCGTCCATCTTCACTTCCACGCCTTTCTTCAAAACTTCCATTTCATTTTTTGTTGCTCTTTGCAAGAGTGAAATTTGTTGCACTTGCTCTTGTAATTTTGATAGATCATGTTGCAATTCTTCATCTTCATGAGTCATGGTAGAGCCTTCTGAAGGCTTAATGGGTGTTGAATTATTTTTAGGGGCCATTTTATAATCCAATATTGATACCTATTCCATAATATGCCCTTGGAATCAATTCAACTTGATTCTTCAAACAAGACTTATGCAATTTGGAAAAAAAAAAATACACACCTTTTACTTGCTTTGAGGAGCTCGATATTGAAATTGAATTATCTCTGTAATTGAAAATCTTCAATATCTGAAATTCAGCCCTGTAGTAGCCCTCTGAAGCTTCTTTCAAATGCCACAAAGTCCGATCCAATTTGATTCCCTCCAAGACAAAGTTATCCAATCTCCCACAATAACAAAATTTCGACTAATTCGTAGACGAAAACTCAGAGGAATTGCCACGTGCAACTGCTTTCATTCTTCGTCTTGGAAATTGATAGCCAAGAAACTATATCCGTGCACTTGCGACCACTTTTAACGCACTCAAATCCACTGCAGAGAGAGAGAGTTATTGAATTTTCCCACGATCACCTCTTTGAGATGAAATTCAGGAGCCTGAAAACGCACTACCTTCCACAGATCATATCTCCAAAAATATTGCGAACCAAGCTCTGAAATTTTTTGACGAATTTCCTCCGGATTTCAGCTTCGCACCATACGAATTTTAGATTCTGAACCTTCGTAGAAAACAATTTATAGCGAAAATGCCACGATGACCTGTTTAGGAGCTTGAAACAAGACCTAACTTCCACAGATGATATCTCCAAAAATATTGTGAACCAAGCTTTGAAATTTTTAGACAATCTTCCTCAAGATTTCAGCTTCGTACCCTAAAAATTTCAGCTTCTGAAACTTCGTAGAAAAACGTTATAGCGAAAATGCCACGATGACCTGTTTGGAGCAGCGAAACCCTAGAATCCAAACCTCTGATACCAAATGTTGTGTAACCAACTCCAAAAATAGAAGAAAAGAGATATGAACGCCTTAGAAATGAGCCACTTCGAGGGGGCAACCTCCAATACATTACATAAATGAACAATTCTTGATGATACAATTTAAAAACCTCATTTCTATATATAGGAGTCCATGGGGCCATATCAACTTAGTGGGCCACAATGTAATCCTAGCCGATCTAACAATAATAATTTAAGGGCACAATAATAACAAAATGGGGGTTACAAGGGTACAATAATAACAATAAGGGGGTTACACTAACACAATAAGGGACTATACTAGTGATATAGGGACCTTAATTGCAGATCTTCACAAGAGCTTAGTTG
>JAXQQM020093037.1:0-10850 GCA_034641835.2 Pinus albicaulis
TTGTTAGTGAATCCTTTGTCGGGGAGTGTACGAAAAGGACCCATTTAGCTACCTTTTAACTAATAGCCCTATGACAAAAGTGGGCTGAATATCTTGAGATCTGCCGATTAGTTAGAGAAAATATTTTAAAAACCAGATCTATGCATAGAAAGACATTAAGCGGTAAAAAGAAGGTTTTGCTCCATATGTCCAATAGACAAGACAAGAACAATTTTTGAAAGAATTTTTGTATTAAGGGCACCTGGGAGGAAAACAAGAAGATGTTCCCAATTCTCCTCAATGGGATGGGTTCTTGGAAGTCCTCAGCACTTGAGATCTAAGATTTCTCTCTCTTGTTGGTGTAGAAAACCCACACAAAGAATGGAACTCAAAGGGAGCTCACACAGCAAATGGTAGAAAAGAGTGACCAAGTGTATAGATCCAGAGTGATCTAATAGGCAACAAAAGGTGAAGAATGGTAGGAAAAACCTTCCTATTTATAACAAAATATTGGGTCATTCTAGATCTTGGTGCATGATTAAAATAATGTTAACCAAATCTAGATCCACCTTTTATGGAATATTTTATTATATTTGTTGGAGGAAAAAGGTATTTGACTTGGGTCAAATCCCTTGATTAGTCAAAAATAAATAAATAAATGATTTATTTATCTTTTTAAGGAAGTGGTTGGAAGATAATCAAATAAATAATGATTTATTTAATTATTTGTGGGTGATTTGGTCATATTTAACAAGGAATATTATCTAAACAAGATTTAAATAATTATTCCTAGAAAATAATAAGATAAATAAGGGTTTATCTCATTAATTTCTTTGTTTTTGGGTTAAACATGACTGGGAATAATAATTAAATTATGGTTTAATTAATTATTCCATAAGGAAAATCAAACAAATATAGGTTTGTTTAATATTTCCTTTTGGGGTTTTCCTGTTTTAACATAGTGAAAGCAATTTTACTTAGGGTAAAATTGGTCTTACATGGTGTACTTGGGTCCATCTAATGATAATAGGTTAGATGACCAAAAAATGGTGTAACAGATTGCCCCCCAGTGTGCGAGTGTCAGGAGCAAATCGTATGACCGAAGTACGTTGTAAGAACACAATCACTGGACAACAAAAGGGGTGTCGGAGAGAGAAATGTGAGGTAGATAGTGCGCTGAAGGACTAGACCCTAAGGAGACGAGACTTGCAGGTGCAACAAGTCTCTTTTTATGAGAGGGTACCTGTGCTGAAGGCAGCGGGGGAGGCATACCTATGCCCGCCGAGACAAAGTACAAAAGAATAGTGTGTCCAGTAAACAAGGGACCGAACCATAAAATACGAATTTCCATTGGGCCGTTAATATGCCATTATTATTATCACTTGTGAACATTTATTCCACCAATTTCTACCATTCTTCATCACGTCGTTTATTATAATTTATTATTTAAATCCATTTTATAATGATTTATGCTCTTATGAATGAATATTATTTATTCTCCTTTATTTCTAATAAATTGATGATTATGTATGATTTTATCAATGATAGTTTTAATAAATCAGTTGTAACATTACTCACCATTTTTAGCCTCCAAGATAATTTTCAGATTGAAGATTTGATCATTAAAAGTGCCAACTCAGAAATTCGCTGGAATAAGAAGTGACAATTTTGCGGTTGAGATTCTGAGCAAATGAAGAAGAATCTGGAAAATACGGAACATGGGTTTTGTCCAGAACGGACCCAATTAACTTTAGTAAAGAACGGTTTGCCCAAATTCGGCTTGTACTAAGAGAAATGCGGGGTTCTTTGAGCACGATTTTCTCAGATTTGTTGTTGCGGCCGTCCTCCAAATCTCAGCTGCAAAGCCAAATTCGCCTTGTTCTTGTTGATCAAATGGTTAGAAGCAAACCAATTTTGTAATAGAATCATGTTGTAATTATCTCTATTGTAACCACTCTCTGCTCTCTTTGTATTTAAATCAGAACAGAGATCAGAGAGGAAAAAGGGACTTTGAGGATGATTCGAGAAGGACTTTGAGGATGATTCGGGATGGATTCGAATGATGGAATTGAGGATTCAGACTTAGAGATTCAAGAATGAAGATGGATTATTCATGATAGGATAGGGATTGTTGCATTGCCATTGTAATCTTCAAAGCTTTTGCTGTTGTAATGATTTCATAATTTGAGGATGAATAAATAAAAGGGTTGTTGTTCATTCACCTGATCTGAAGTAGCCCAGCAGCATCCGCTGGCGGCTAAGGGCCCAGCCTCTGGTGGAGTATGCTGCTGTTGTATCATATCTTTCCAATTTCCGTCGTGTGATGGTTTGATTTAGTTCCTATTTCTTTGAATCGTAATGCTTTACAGTTTCATGTTCTTTACTTCGCTATTTAGTTTGGTTGATTAATTGCAAGAGTTTGCTTTTAAAGAGCTTTCCTAGTTTACTTTCAATGGCAGCTTTCCATTTCCTGTTATTTGCATTATCTTTGCTTTGGTGTGAAGAACGATCTGAAACTGTAGTGGGCATTGGCATTTGCTGTCTAGTCCCCAGATTAATGATCTGTTCCTTGATTACTTTTGGTTACATCAGTTTCCAAAGAGATGAGTTATTGTTACTGGACCCTTGACTGATACATTGCTTATTTTTCCGAATGCATGATTTAAGTCTTAAAGTGCTTTGTTGTAAGTAGATTTTATTTCCAGCTTTCATTTACTTTTGGATTTTAAGCACTATACTGCAAAAAATTACTCTTGAGTAAATAACCGCCTCAGACTGAGTACACTCTTGAAACAAAAAGTCGTCCCCGGGTTGACAATTAATGTGAGGTAATTAGGAGTTACAAAGACACCTTTTTATCGCTCCACATTTTGGCGCCGTTGCCGGGGAGAGTGTAGCCATTTCTAAAGAGTAGTGTGAATCTGATGAGTGCCTGCTAGGGAAGAGTTGGATCTTAAAAATGGAAGGTAAGAACCTACGTGCGGAGCATGTAAAAGCCCTGCTCCACTATCCGCTTTCCTAACAGATTTTTTGTTGCTTTGTTGGGTAGAAATAGATGTTTGAATTTTTGTGTGAATGATTAGGAAAAAAATAGAAATTTTGAAAAATGGATCACATGATCTCATGCAAATGGTGATGTAAGCACCACCCATTTCACTAACCGATTGACAGGAACATTTGAAGAAGGAGCCTCGAAGAAACACATGAAAAACATCTTATATTATGGTAAGAAATGGCTCACGTTTCTACTTTTGAATTTCCTATCAAAGATCTAGAAGGAGTGATACAAATGCACATAATTCCCCCATCTTTACCAAATTTTCATGGTTTAGCAAATGAAGATTCAGATACATTCTTATTTGAGTTCGAAATACTTTGTAGAGGATATGATTATTGTACTAATGATCAAAGATTGAAAGTGTTTTCTCTTACTCTAAAAGGAGCAGCTCTCCGATGGTTCATGAGCCTAGGTGGGAATTGCATCCAATCATGGGGGGACATGAAGAACATATTCTTGAAGAAGTACCAAGACTATTGCAAATCCAATGAAGATATTTTCGGTATGATACAAGGGGAAGATGAAAGTTTGGAGGACTATGTAGATCGATTTCATTATAACCTTCAAAAATCAAAGCATAAGCATTTGGAAAAATAGATCTTAAAAACACTCATTCTTAAAGGAATCAAAGATGAACTTTTAGAACTCTTAAATCTGATAGGAAAAGGTGATGTTTTTCAGTTATCATATGATGATGTTTGTGAGTTGTGCATAAGGTATTCAAGAGGAATCTCCAAGGCTGGTTCATAAAAATGAAGAATTTGATGAAGTGTTTTTCCCTCATGACCGAAAGGAGCAGCCCATAGATGGTTACTCTTCCTTATCTAGGATGGAAGTATCATATCAAAGAGATGAGGAAGCTGCAACAAGGTCAAAACCATGGAAATCATGGCCTACAGGTATGGTTCAAAACACTTCTTCTCCATTCTCCTACTTGCATAATCTATTATGGAATACTCATGTTCTAGGGCAGCCATGTCAATTTCAATATAACCACCAATCTTATCTACAAGTTTGGCATGGTTCACCTTATGATTGCATGACTACTCTCCCTCATCTTGTAGCACAAGCACATTCTCCATATTCTCCACCAGATCTTTCACAACATCCTGCTTGCATATCAAATTTATCCACTCAACCCAACCAAACACATCATCACAATGCTCCATTCCATACACAATTTCCTGCTCAACTAATTCCACACTCTCACCACAATAAACTAGTACAACATGCTTACAATGTTGAACTGCCAAATTTACCCACCCTTCCCACCCATTCTATCTCACATGCGCCATTAGAGAAAACTTACAATGAGATTCAGAATGTTTCAAATTCAAAAATTGTAGAAGCTATGGAAGCAAATGAGGTTTCTTCTAGGTTGCACCAACAAACCATTTTAAAAGCTCAAGAAATTCATGGTATGATGGGAAATCAAGAAAGTAACGGATATATTGAAGATTGGTTTCACTCCATCACGTGTTTGCATCCTCACTCTATGCTTCAACAATTTTTGATACCATTTTTTCAAGGGAAGTTGGCTTCTCATACCCTAATTTTCATTAATATGCATTTTTCAAATTTGGGTATGTGTATACATGAAGCATTATTTCGAAAATGGCTCCACTGGAAGTACTCATATACGTAGTCATATTCATTTTTCAAATCAAAATAGGTTAGTATAGAACATAAAATAAATAAGGGAATAAATAAATGCATTTTGTTTTTTATGTAAAACTAGTTGTTTTTTGTTGCAACATGCTATGCAAATCAATATTGGTGATAATTTTTTAATTCATTTGTGTATGTAGATGACTTATAATGGAAATAATAGCTCTACAAACACTCATATTCATTTTTTATCACCAATTTGAAAAAATGCTTGAATATCATTTTTTTGGCTTGCAGGCTTGATGAACTTTCTGGAAAAACAGTCGGGACAGTCATGTTTTGAGGGACAAAAAATGAATATTTTTAAAACCTGTTTCTACCCTAGATAGCCCTTGATGTCTACTTTCTAACCCAATTTGAATCAGTCAATTTGGATTTGAAACGAAAAAGTTAGAACCAAAACATTGACCGGATGTCTAGCGGGCAGCTCAGGAACATAGTTGGGACAGTCAGTTTTTGGAGGCCTAAATGACCATATTTTTAAAACCTGTTTCTACCCTAGATAGCCCTTGATGTCTACTTTCTAACCCAATTTGAATCAGTCAATTTTGATTTGAAACGAAAAAGTTAGAACCAAAACATTGACCGGATGTCTAGCGGGCAGCTCAGGAACAGAGTTGGGACAGTCAGTTTTTGGAGGCCTAAATGACCATATTTTTAAAACCTGTTTCTATGAGTCATGTTTTGAGGGACAAAAAATGAATATTTTTAAAACCTGTTTCTACCCTAGATAGCCCTTGATGTCTACTTTCTAACCCAATTTGAATCAGTCAATTTGGATTTGAAACGAAAAAGTTAGAACCAAAACATTGACCGGATGTCTAGCAGGCAGCTCAGGAACAGAGTTGGGACAGTCAGTTTTTGGAGGCCTAAATGACCATATTTTTAAAACCTTTTTCTACCCTAGATAGCACTTGATGTCTAATTTTTAACCCAATTTGAATCAGTCAATTTGGATTTGAAACGAAAAAGTTAGAACCAAAACATTGACCGGATGTCTAGCGGGCAGCTCAGGAACAGAGTTGGGACAGTCAGTTTTTGGAGGCCTAAATGACCATATTTTTAAAACCTGTTTCTATGGTAGATTCCCCTATGAATATAGTTTCCAATGCAATTGGAATCACTCATTTTTGATATCGTATGGGGAAGTTATGATCAAAATACTGACTGTCTATCGTAAATCAGCACCCTTAAAACTCTGTTTTTCCGGATGTTCCTTACAGTGTTTGACTTATCAATTCTTCTTTTCTTCAAAACCTGTTTCTATTGGAGATAAATAAATGAATCTACTTTAATTTTCAATTTGAATCATTTGAATCCGACATCAAACGAAGAATCTATGCTTGAAATATCAATCGTTGGTCTAGATTGGGTAATCGAAAATGACTCTATTATGCAGGTTGTTCTAAACAAATTTGACATATCATAGCATTGAATTTTTAAAACCTGTTGCTACTGGAGATAAACCTTTGAATTAGCTCTCATTTTGCTTTGGAATCACTCAATTTCGACGAAAAACAAAGAAGTTGTGATTAAAACACTGCAGGTTAGCATGATTGGCCACTGCTCTCCCGCAGGTGACAGATAAATTTTACTTTGTTATTTTCTCAATGGATTTGTTCTACAGAGTAACTACTTGTTGTTTTTTTGCATAATTCTTGGATTAGGGGAGCTCGATCACCTCTCTTTCTCCATGATTTAATGTTTTATTGCAGGTAGACACTCGTTTTTTGCAGGTCGTAGGAGAAAAAGAAGGTCAATTTATGGACGAGTGATTCTTGAAACAAATTTTAATAAAACAAAGGAATTTCATCCAACTCATTACCCAACAGATTCATAATAGAACAAATGAAGAATTGATTTCAATTTGAAGATTCATGTCTTATCCCTGCTGCCAAAACATTTTTCAAAGAGATCATTTTTTTTTGACATAACATCATAGCTGTTGTAACTTAATTTAGTTATTTACATATTGTTTTTAAATAAAATGTTGTTTCTTTTCTAATTTCTCTTATATTTTGTGTTTCAGGTGTTGCTTCATTCAAAGTGTAACTCATCCTCAGCATCAATGATGTGAACAACGAATTTGTTTTTTTGCATGTTTGCATTTTATGATCGACATTTGCATTTTCACACTTTTTTTGTGTGTATTTTTGTTTTTTTTGTGTGCATTTCCTTTAAGGAACACCACTTTTTGAGTGTTTTTGCTGTTCATTCAAAAGAGCAACACTTTGGAATTATTTTCGAGAGCAACCCTTCCTTCCTCTTGTGGGACTATTCCTAATTCATCTCAACCACATTTTACTGATTCCCCTTCATGGCATGAAGTACACTATTTTTACGAGGACAAGAATTATGGATTCTATTGAAGCGAGTTAATATCCTTCACGTTATGATCTTTAACAGGACAACTCCTTGATGATAGATTATTTTTAAAAAGGGACACAATTATTTATATACTACTTTACTGCATTGTTTTCTGTTGAACATGATATTGATTGATCATCTTAATACCATGCTAGTTCCACCCTTCTGGATTATAATATTCTCTGTCTATAATAAATGAGATTATGGGTATATTTTTCTATTGACATGTTCAACTTCTTCCACCATCCCTGCTCTTAAGGAGTACTGAGCCTCCCTCTTTTTATCATAAAAATGTGTAATAATAACAAAATTTTGTTCACAGATGGAGGATAGGGGGTCTCATTACGAGCCAGCCTACCATGTTCATAAGGTTGTAAGAAAGTGACATTCCCATTATGGCCACCACACCAGGGGTATGATCCATTGGATAGTCAAATTATCCTTGGAACAGGAGGTCTCATCACGAGCCGGCCTGATCACTTTTGCTACATCCCAGTGAATGGCAGTGTGGTTATCTGCTTACCACGCCAGCACACTGGTCTCTTCTGTAAGAACAGCACTGAAACTCTCTAGTTATAAATTGAGGATTCTGGCTCATATGGGTTAAAAAGCAACCCTGCCGAGGCTATGGACGCCTGCTGGCAGCAGCGGCTCTGCTTATGGTATTGAAGTTATATCTTATCGTTAATTATTACTATAATACCCTTTTCTTATTTTTTCTTTTTATCAGAGAAGTTATTTCCTTAACTTTTTCCCTGTTTTGAACCTTTATGCATGAGAAATTGTTTTCAGATCAATCACATCATTTTCAGCTAGAATGCTGTCAGTTAAGCATCTTTTTAGCATATTGTTGTCCTTTTTCGTTTTGCATAAACTATCATCAATCCAAAGCGTCCTATCTTTTATTCATAACTATCTTTACACACTCTGCTCTCATTATAACCATAACCCTCGTTGTCCTATCATTGATATGTGTACTCTGCTTCATTCACTGATATATTGTTCATTCCCGTGCCTTGCCGTCAGCATAACCCCTCTCATATGCTTTATGGTCATGGCATTCCTTTTCCAATTGGAGGGGGGAATGTATGCATTATGGGATTGCATGCGATATGATTACTGCACTCTGCCATCACTTGTTGATTTGCCAAAATATTAGTATTGCATGTATACATAAGTTTTTTTGATTGAAATTTTTGCATGCATCTTATCTATTGCTTACACTATGGATTCAAGAACATTGTATGCCAAATAGTGCTTTGTTTGTAGGAAAACAACAAGTATGGGCATAATTCTATTCATAGCATGACCACACTATTGCAACTTACAGAAGAGGCTCGAGCAACTCGCGAACGTGAACAATTCTTCAGACATGATGTGCTTACCTGGATTCCACCTTTTGCATCACTTTCAGCACCAACTCTGCCTACATCAGCTTCAACAACTGCCAGTCCATATATGTAATTCCACATTTTTGGAGGTAAAACTTGAGGTAAAATAGCATAATTTTCTGATTTATTACGAATTTAGGAGAATTTCATGAAAATCCATTTTGAGCATTATTTATCATCCTTCATTCCACATCTTTACCACTTTTCATTTTTTAGCAGCATATCATTTTCGAGTATGGGGGAGCGTTCCTTTCATTCATTTCTTTCTTATGACCATGTTATTCATATTCTTTATTATCCATTGCTATTCTTATTCATTCTCAACACCTCCCTTATTCCATGTTGTTTTACACCAAGCATAGAATTCAACAGCTGGTAGCAACCACCTCTATTTGTTTTCTAGCATCGCATGAGGGCATGCTAATTTTTTAGAGAGGGGGAGGAATTGCTACGCATGATGGATGTTTTCTATTTTCTTTCTCATTTAAGGCACACAATTTCAGTGTAGAAATTGATTTCCATAATATTTTTAAAACTATGAACTCAATTCTTGTGATTTTTGGAAAACACAGACATATCATTAATACAAACCCAGACAATTTCAAGATAAATTGGTTCATAAAATTTCGAAAATCATGCACTCTCAGCTATAGTCATTTTGTTTATATCTCATGATCCATGCATCAAAACAGTCTGATTTTTGGATCATAAAGGCATTCATATATTATAAATTTACTTGCCAAATTTCAACAAAAGCTGGCTTGTAGTTTTTGAGAAAATGGTTAATGAAGTTTGTTGTTACTTATATCATATTTTGTTGCAACTTCATACATATAGTTGAATGTCAATGTAAAAATTGTTATGCCTTCATCAAGATTGCTAAAATTGAATATTCATTAATTAAGGAAGAATTCATTTGTTCTATCCATTTCATGAGTTGAGATGAACATATTTTTTATTGCTTGGTTAACACATGGGTTTTTGTCTTTGGGTTGCATGAGGACATGCAATATATTCAGTTTTCGTTGCATGAGGACATGCAACATATTGAGTGTGGGGGTATGTTGGGCCGTTAATATGCCATTATTATTATCACTTGTGAATGCTTATTCCACCCATTTCTATCATTCTTCATCACGTCATTTATTATAATTTATTATTTAAATCCATTTTATAATGATTTATGCTCTTATGAATGAATATTATTTATTTTCCTTTATTTCTAATAAATTGATGATTATGTATGATTTTATCAATAATAGTTTTAATAAATCAGTTGTAACATTATTCACCATTTTTAGCCTCCAAGATAATTTTCAGATTGAAGATTTGATCATTAAAAGTGCCAACTCAGAAATTCGCTGGAATAAGAAGTGACGATTTTACGGTTGAGATTCTGAGCAAATGAAGAAGAATCTGGAAAATACAGAATATGGGTTTTGTCCAGAACGGACCCAATTAACTTTATTAAAAGAACAGTTTGCCCAAATTCGGCTTGTACTAAGAGAAACGCAGGGTTCTTTGAGCACGATTTTCTCAGATTTGTTGTTGCGGCCGTCCTCCAAATCTCAGCTGCAAAGCCAAATTCGCCTTGTTCTTGTTGATCAAATGGTTAGAAGCAAACCAATTTTGTAATAGACTCATGTTGTAATTATCTCTATTGTAACCACTCTCTGCTCTCTTTGTATTTAAATCAGAACAGAGATCAGAGAGGAAAAAGGGACTTTGAGGATGATTCGAGAAGGACTTTGAGGATGATTCGGGATGGATTCGAATGATGGAATTGAGGATTCAGACTTAGAGATTCAAGAATGAAGATGGATTATTCATGATAGGATAGGGATTGTTGCATTGCCATTGTAATCTTCAAAGCTTTTGCTGTTGTAATGATTTCGCAATTTGAGGATGAATAAATAAAAGGGTTGTTGTTCATTCACCTGATCTGAAGTAGCCCAGCAGCATCCGCTGGCGGCTAAGGGCCCAGCCTCTGGTGGAGTATGCTGATGTTGTATCATATCTTTCCAATTTCCGTTGTGTGATGGTTTGATTTAGTTCCTATTTCTTTTAATCGTAATGCTTTACAGTTTCATGTTCTTTACTTCGCTGTTTAGTTTGGTTGATTAATTGCAAGAGTTTGCTTGTAAATAGCTTTCCTAGTTTACTTTCAATGGCAGCTTTCCATTTCCTGTTATTTGCATTATCTTTGCTTTGGTGTGAAGAACGATCTGAAACTGTAGTGGGCATTGGCATTTGCTGTCTAGTCCCCAGATTAATGATACATTCCTTGATTCTTTTGGATTCCGCTAGGTTTCTTCCTCCATGAGTTATTGTTCTTGGACCCTTGATGATACATTGCTTATTTTCAGATATGATTTAAGTCTTAAAGT
>JAXQQM020070597.1:0-11265 GCA_034641835.2 Pinus albicaulis
ATGTGAATCATCTTGACCCTCATCGATTATGGAATCCTCTTTTCCATTCTTATCGTTATCTCTTTCCACCTTCTTCAAATGTTGTGGATGACTTGTTGGATACAAAGTCCAACACTTGTCTACAAGGTGACCTTTCTTATGCCAATGAGGTAGTGGCTATCCTCTGAATACTAGCAATGAATTCAATGACTAGATAGAGCTTTCAACATCTTCTTATTTTACATTCTCATTAGCTGCATGTTTATTAACATCTTCTTGCAAAGTGGGTGTCAAACTTTTCCATTCATCATGAACACAAACGTCACAAGCTTGAGGTAATGAAAACGAAATAAAATTCCTTCTTGGAACAACTTCATGTGCCTCCTTGGCTTTGGAGCATTCTCCATCATGTTTTCCATAACCAAGACCCAAATAATTAGGCCCTTCCTCAACAACATTTGGCTCAACTATGCCTTGTACATGTTTTCCTTTAACCCTTTACTTTCATAGCACATTTTCATCAAAAATTTGGACCTTATTCCTCTAGTGTGTCTCTCAAAAGCACGTACACATTCATTTTGATAGGAAATTGAAGACATAAACCAATAGCTAATTCTTCTAACTAACCTTGACTAAAATGAGCTAAATTGTACTTTGATACCAACTTGATTTGAATATGGACAAACTAGTTTTATTGGGCTATCTCCCTCATTAGTTAAATAAAAATGTGTTTAGGATCGTCTAAATTTAGCCAATTGGGAAGGGTTTTGTGTCAAGATTTAAGTTTATTTTGTGAGAAATTTATGAGTTAATTATCTTTTAAAAACTCATGTGTACAACAAATAAAATGCAAAATTTTTATTTAGGAAATTTTTTTCCCTCAATCCAGATTTCGATCATTGGACATGTAAGAGGAAGAAAGAGGGAATTCACTTTTCAAATTCTAGACCTTGTCTAAACCAAAATAAACTAGAGGTTTTGTTTTCAAATACATTCATTTATTTGGAAAAGTTCTAGCTACCAAAAGTCCATATGCCAATCTACCTCCCAAGAAATCTATTTATTACACCACTGGTTAGTTTTTTGTCTTCCTATATTCTTTATCAACCTCTTCTAGTGATTCTTGAAAGGTGGATACTTAAATCCTTCCTAAAAATTTTAGCTCTAAAATGAGAAGACATACAAGGTCATTTTAAGTCATTCTTCTATCCAATTATAAAAACCAAGTGAATATTTCTACATATTGATTTCTGTCCCATAAACTGTACAATATATGTGGAGTTGCCTCGTCCTAAGCGAGATGTTTAATAAACATAATAATAGAGAAACAATTAGTGACGTCACCAAAAGATGTAGCCTCTTCAAGGTATCATATCCTCTCATCAAGGTCAAGAATCTATTCACAATAATGTCCTATGGAAATGATGGTTTAAGAAACAAAACTAGACAAAAACCTTCAATGAGAATAACAAAATCTAAAACCTCTTCAAGGTCTTCAATCTTCTCGTAAAGTTAAATTACATGTCTTGATCAAGTACAACAAAGAAACATTCAGTGACAACACCAAAATCTACAACTTCTTCAACATCTTCTAAACCATCTTCAAAGTCAATATTGTGTGCATCAAATTCCTCAGCAAGGTCATCAATGGAGTCATCCATCCTTTTCATCCATATTTAATGCCTACTTTTGCAGGTGGAACACCTCCAAATTTAAGGACCACAATGACATAAAATATCTAACTTTACCTAATAGGTGTAGACCTAGAACCCCCAACTTTGTGTGACATGTACAATTGAAGATATTATATGGTAAGTAGTGTGAGAAGAGAGTCATGGTCACTGAGTTGAGCAAGAGAAATAGTTTGGTATGATGACCTTACTTGTGATAGGTCTAGCTAGTAGACTACCAAATTACATGATAATGGCATTCAAAATGTGAAAATTCCCATTTCACTTGGAAATAAGATGGTAGACAAAGGTATAGATGAAAGGAGATATCCATCTATGGTAAAGAAATCAAATAGTTCTATCAATTCCACCTTGCAACTCTAAGAGACATTGAATTAAATTTCATCTCAAGACAGGGCTTTTAGAGGACACTCTCAAATCCAACCTTCGCTATGGCTTTGAAAAACATGGTGTAAGTATCAAGACTTAGCAACCTTATTTGCATAATTTTTTCTAGCATGGACCTTAATGTCATAGCCTTCTTTTGCCTAAAATGAATGCAAATTTCCTTGCAATGTGGCTTGCGACATTCATAATTCATGCTCATGGAACATGATTGTGTTGCAATTGTGATAACATCTGATGTATGCAGAAGCTAATAAAAAATGATCGAAAATGACATTTTTGCTCTGTTTTTTTGAAGATTTAAAGAAAATTACACGAAGTAGCTTCCAACCTCATATGACCATCATGTCAAACTATTTCAAGATATTTTCCAACTAAGAGCCACTTAAGCAAGCAATCTAGTATACATGACTCCAATTTCAATTAGCAGCAATGAAAGTTCTAAGTATGGTGCAAACATTGCTCCAGATCCTTAATGGGGCATGTTTGATGACAATAATTTGGGGAGTGAGAGAGGGAGATGGTAGGAGAAAAAATTCAAGGAATCCACGGGAAATTGAAAAATATATAACTAATAAAGTGGAAGACATTTGTAACCTAAGAGAGAAACCCGTTAGGAAATGGGTGAAGTTGGTATTACACACCCAATTGGACAACCTCGAGGAGAAAACATTTTTGCCACTTTATTTGTTGGCATAACCTAGTAAGTGTTATTCACTAGCATGTATTTTGTAAAGGCCTTGACCTAGTTCCCATTCAACTCCATCCATCAGGTTGTAGAGGATTCCAAGCCTAATTTCATGAAAATTAAGTTGGGGATGATCACATTGACCTGCTTGATGACATGTCTATGAAGATTAACTACCTTGAACTATTTTTTTGCGTAGGGAAAAAGACACATTCCCATGTCTGAGCATGAAAACGTTATTTGATATAGTTAATGCCTCTAGTGTTTACTTCTACAAGTTCGATAGGTAGAGTCTGTAAAGGGCTAGGTAGCCTCTGGATCTCATCTTTTATGAAAGGTGACATATCTAGTAAATGCCCCTACAGTCAATCTTTGGAATGGATCTAAATAGAAGTTCTTCATTTTAATATCCATAAAACACAACAAATTTAAGGTAAACTATGTACATGTGTCGTTTCTCCCACAAACTAAAGTGTATAAGTGGTAAATTTTATACCAAGTGTGCTTCCACCATGTAAAGCGCAATTTGGTGAACTTATCATTTTTATAATTTCTTTTTTGATTAAATTTAGTTTCACACATGATCAATTATTGCTTTGAAAGTTGTGTTCTACATAATTTGTGTACACTAAATTAAAAAATGATTTTTTGAAATCTATTTTGTGTAAATGTCGACCAATAGATATATATCATGGAGGATGAACGACGAAGATCAGCCGAATCCCATATGGAGGTTCAGGGATCGGGGGATGTTCACGGTATTTAAAAAAAATCTTAAATCTCCATACATGTGTGTACATATGGAATTGATTTTTTTATTAACTTTGTGAGTTAAATTAGTTGTTAATAAGTTTCATATTTTAATTTTTAGGAGGTAAGAGGAGAAGGGTTTCAACTCCATCCATGGAGTGCAGCCAAGGTTCAACTGGTCAAGGTATGAGTGGTAGCAGGTTGCAGGAAGGGGGTGATATTTATTCCCCCGAAGGCCAATCAACAGCTGCTGGTTCTCAACAGGGTCATTGTGGGTCTGGTTCTCAGCAACGTCATTCTGGGGCTGGTTCTCAGCAGGGTCATGTTGGTGAAGATGTTAACCAACAACATCAAGGTTGCCATCAATTTCAATATTTTTCATTAAATTTGTACAACTTTTTTTACACGTGTTTTTTCTAATATACGAAATTATATATATATATTGATGCAGAGGCTGAAAATGTTCGAGCTAGTGGTCAAAATAGACGCAGGGCAGCTCACTACATTCAAGAAGAAGGTTTTCAACCCAGCACAACTTATCCGGCTGAGATTATTGATATACCATGGGAAACCAACATGGCAGAATGCACCTTACAAAGGTGTGAAAGCCTTTATGCAAAATTGCAAAGAGATCTCGTGGCTTTGTCTCTACCTGCTGAGAGTCGACAAAGCCTTGAAATAGTTACACATTCATTGGGTGAAATGGTAAATGTGTACAGAAATCTGGGGCCAACGATTGATTCATTTGTAGAACTAATGAGAAAGAGAAAAGAAATAGTGATGGGTCCTGATAAATGGGAGGACATAAAACAAAAAGTTACAAGAGCAATGGCCAAGTCAATGTTTAATTACAAGGAAGGGCCAAAAAGAAAAATGTTGAAGGTGTAGTATTTCAGGCACCCAGACAAAGCTCGTTATTTGTATGATCGGCATCTTGCGGCCTATGGAAGGCTTCCATGGAACGATGAGGTTCCTGTTTATTTTGCACAAATTTTTTATGCAGAATTTTTTTTGGGTATGAAACCCAACTACAATGACCTTCCTTCATAATTTTTTGGCCCGGGCAAAGGTCGATTATATGACCGTAAGGGCGCTAAGTGAGATGTGGAGTTGCCTCGCCCTGAGCTGCCATTGGTGAATTGACCATTTCGAGTTGAAACTTTGCGATCAGAGATGGATGTGACTTCTCAACTAAGTCGAGAAGCAAGGGATGTTATGATCAAGAATGTTCATAGCAGATTGGGTGGAGTCGATCTTTATTTAAATCGACAAAGAGCATGTGAAAATGCACGTGCCAATTTTGTTTATTTTACAGATGAGGAGATTGACAACATGAATGTTGAAGATCTCCGAACATATGCAAAAAATTGTTGCAATGGTTTGCAAGACTTAATTTTTCATGAGGAAGAGGGCATCAGAATGGTATGTGTTAGTGATCTTAGGGTTTGAAAATATTTTTACATATACATGTGTACAATTTTTAATAAATACATGTGTATGTACATGTATACATTTATTTGTATGTGTACATTAATCTAACAAAAATGTATGATTATATGTTAAAACACCATTTGCAGTTCTCAGGCATGATGCGTGACGAATATGTTAATATCACGTTTGGGACCTCTGGTTCAAACATTGCAGATGGGTCTAACGATCAAGATATGTTGGCAAATGTTAGTGTTTTTTAAGTGACTCTAAAATAAATAATTGTTGCCACACATGTACATGTATGTATATATATAATTTGATAAAATGTTTTAATAGGTACTGATTCCGTCTGATGTTTTTGGGATGGCGGTACCTTCTTCTTCCTTGGGAGATGTACCTTCTACTTCCTTCGGAGATGAGCCACAAGTATGGACAATTTTTCACAAGTTTAAAATTTATGTTTAAAATATATATATATATATATTCTACCTCAAAAAGTTCCATTAAAATTTGATATATATATATATATATATTGAGTTATTTAAAATTTTTTGAATTTTGGTTCCTATAGAAGATTTCTTTAATCCGCGGACTCTAGCGACGGAGATAGGAACATCCACAGCATTTGAACAAGTTGTCTTTAGTTCCTTTCTTTAATATTATTGAAAATAAGTTTATATATGTACACATGCATTTTCATTTGAAAGTTTTTAATATATATATATATATATATATATATATATATATATATATATTTATTTAACTGTACATGTATATTGTACAGTTTACCACTGCAGATGTTCCTATGGGAGAACCTGTTAATCAAATGGAGAGGGAACCTTATGAGGTATTGCATGATTTTTTTGTTATATTTTGTTTTTTACATGAAGTTATAGATATATATATTCTCATTCATTTTTAAAACAACAAATTTTAATGTTCAAGTACATGTGCATTGTGTATGTAGGTTTCCCATTCACAGGATAGGGCGCGGACTGAGACCCTAGTAGGGAAGACGCTAGATTCGTCTCCATTTGATGGACATGATTTACTGTAGATTTGATTTCAAAATTTAGATGGTTTTAAAATTTGTTAAACTTGATACAGTTTGATACTCGTGAGATTTACAATTTTTGGACATATTTTATTACATTGTTATTATATAATTTGTTTTATTTAATTTTTGGAATGGTTTTAGTAATTTTGGCATGTGAATGTGAAGTAATGTTGTCATCTATAAATTAATGTTGTCATCTGAACTACATTTGGCATGTGATATTTAATGTTAAATGTTTTTGTTGGACAATTGAATTATAATTGGCATGGCATGTGAAGTTTTTAAAACTCAAGTTTTGGATGGTTTCAATCTACATTTTGCATGTGATATTTAATGAACTTTCAATGTTTAATGTTTTAATGTTGCACAATATATTTAATCAAAAGGTTTTTAAAACTTAAATTTTTGGATGGTTTCAATTTACATTTGCACATGTGGTATATAATGTTAAATGTTTCTATTGGATCTAGTTGAACTATAATTGGCATGGCATGTGAAGTAACAATCTATATATAATTTAAATTTTTTTAAACTCAAGTTTTGAATGGTTTCAATCTACATTTCGCATGTGATGTTTAGTGTTTTAATGTTGCACGATATATTATCAAAAGTTTTTAAAATTTGAAAGTTTTGGATGGTTTCAATTTACATTTGGCACATTTGGATGGTTGAAGTACATTTGGAATTTCAAGATTGCTTTGGATCTCTCCATGTAGTTTTGTTTGAATGAAAAAATTTTCAAGAGGAAGAACATAGCTTTTCAATGCAACTAACCATGTATCAATTGAGCTCTAATTGAAAAAAGAGTTTAAAGAAGTAGATGTCTGTACAAATTATCTCTTTAATGTTGATTGGAAATATAAGTCTCTAGTACATATATATGTTTGTTTAATTTGGGTCAATGTCGTTAATTCACTCAAATAGGTAGCCTTGTCGATTTATTTACATTGTTGAAACTTTTTACCAAAAAATCCAACTAGTTTTTCATCAATGCACATAGAAAAACTACTTGGAACAATTAATTGTGCATTCTAGAACATATATATCCAAGACAAGTAACATTTTTCATCAATGCACATTGAACATATCCGACCATTGGACAAGCAGATTTTGTACTAAATTTTCAATCAGGATTAGAGATGTGGGTCAAATCCCACCAAAAGTTAGAGAAGTGCTCCAAGTCTGTTGTCTGAAAGGAATTTTCGTACAAAACTATACTGCAAATGATTTATTTACATTGTGTCCATACTTTTTACCAAAAAATCCAACTAGTTTTTCATCAATGCACATAGAAAAACTAGTTCCAGTTAATTGCATTCTATAACATATATATTGAGTACGTAAATAATTTTTCATCAATGCACATAGTAAAACTAGAACAATTAATTTCATCCTAGAACACACACACACACACACACACATACACACACACATATATATATATATCCAATACATATAACATTTTTCATCAATGCACATGTATAGAAAAACTACTTTCAGTTGATACTAGAGCATGTGCTTGTACCAAAACAATTTGTACATGTGCAAACACTTGCACAAATAACATAAGCAGCTCAATTTCTAGTTGAGCACTGGAAGTTCTAAAACATATTTAATCCAAAGAGAATAAATTGTTGGACAATTCACTCAAAAAAATTCTAATGGAATTCCATCTTCAATAATCCGTTCATGATCGGATTTTGACATTTTCCATCTCTTAATTTTTTATTTTTTCTTTGATTGAAATTCTATCAACTTTATGCGTGTTGCACACAACAAGTGACTATATTGAAAACTTATGGAATCAGGTTCATAGTCTTCAAAGTAAACAAAGTCTCCACTTTGATGAGTTTGTCTGAAAAAATAACCTTTCAGTATAATAGACCCTCTGTCATATTGAAATCCGTGATCATTATAGTTTTGTAATAATTTCATTTTTCGTTTAGTGCAACGCATCAAATAATACTTCAGATTTTCATAGTTGTCAATAGGTGCAATTACAGCAAAAACATCTCCTGCACAATAAAATAAACTTAACAAAATTATACATATTTAAATTTATTTCTAGATTTTGAAACATTTGAAAGTAATTCAAATGTTACCTTCTCTAACAAGATCAGAAACTCTATCACCATCGGATGATATTGTAGTTTCCTCTGATTGTATTTCTTCAAACATTGCAACAAACATTTTGCCCTTTGTATTTAGCTCTGTATGTTCCAATCGTTCACATACATTTTGTTTTCACAAACGTCATTGGATTTTGTGGTGTCTATGCAAACATCTCAAAAACAAGAATATTTTCTTCTATCCAATGCAAACACATTTCTGGACGACTTTGTTTGAATTGAATGCAGTTTTCAAGTCCCTTTTATTGTTTCAACGTCATTTCCAGTTGATCTATCTACATCTTCAATTCCAATATGCCAGAAAAACCTTTATACGGAAAATTAGAAGAAGAATTTGTAAATATGATATCAAAATACAATCAAAGAATCATTGCATGATAAATGTACAATGTTTAAAATTAGATTTCCAATATAAATTAAATTGAATGTACCTTTGCACTTCTCTTGATGGGTTTCTCTCATGGCTTAGAGTAGTGGTGCACCAATGAACAACTTGTTCAGCGTTCACAAGTCAGCTTGCAGAGTGGTTCATTTGATATCTTCGAAGTACTCATTTTATGCATGCTCCTGCACCGTCATGTTCTCCTTTTCCATGGCCAGTCTCAAAGAAATCCCAACAATGTTTAATGTAGGTTTTCTTATGAAGACAACACAACCAAAAGAATGATCGTGCAGATTTGAATTGACCTACACATCCGTCTGACCATATCCAATGTTCATTGAATGTTATTCCACGATTTTTCAATGAATCATAAATTTTTCCAAAACAATGTTGTACAAAACATGTATCATGTGTACGATCGTCACTGATATAGAAGTGATATTCTTTAATGATATGTCGATTTTCACTCGTGCTTTCTATATGATCGACATTTTGTTCAGCATGTCTATATAGAATATGGACGAGCATGGAAACTTGGTCAGAATGATAGTATTCACTCTGAATTTCTTTTTGTGGAACAAATGTGTAGTTTTCTGCAAAATCAATCACTGACAAAATGGTCCCTGGTGGAAAAACTTCACGAGATTTTTTCAATTGCAAGTCTTGCCATCGAGCTCTATGGGAATGCTTGGTGTATTTGTAAATTTCTGCTTCAAACTTTCTCAAAAAGTCTATCAGAAAAATTTTGTTTTCTAGTAATTCAATTCTTTTAACACTATTTGCACCTTGAATCGATGTATCGATATATTCATATCTCTTCCATTTCACTTTCATGTTGGACAATGATTTATCATTTATATCAATACGATATTTGTTTTGAAATTTAGTCAAATTTCCACAATCATCGCATTTTGTTACCACCAACACATTTCTTTTTGTAAAATAGTTCATCGCTTTCTCTTTCACATAGAATTTGAGATATGAATTCACGGATAGTGGAAGGAGGAGGTGAATCCTTCCATAATGTTTTACCGAAATCAAGGAATGTGTCATAATATAATTCAAATTCCACATGATAACGGCAACAACAAGTGTCGCGTACGGTGATAGGTTTTACATACCATGGTTTTTGTTGAACAAAAGCACTGAGTGAAACATGAATTTGACGATTCTCTTCTTTGAACTTGTTGAATAACTCTATCTGAGTGGTTTCCAAGATATGTTTTTCATGTTCTTTGTACTGATTTCGTGCTATTCTTCTTTGCATCACATGTCTTGCAGTTGGTGAAACACGCGAATTGTTCTTCCAATATTCATATATTATTTTTTTAACATTTTATCCAAGTCTATCTTTGTATGGTTGCCTACAAATAGCTCTCCAACAAGCGAGTTCATCATTTACATCTATTTGCAGTCGAAATTTTCAATGTTTGTGCAGAGTTTTTTACGAGGTTCCCAGTGCTCATGCCATAGATGTTATCAAACGATTCTCTTGAGTACTTGGTGAAACCATTGCCATCTGTATTCCTCTACATACATTTGAAACATCTTTCTCTCTAGATCTCTTAATTGACTTTATAGCACTACTCATAATTTTTTATCACCTCTTCCTTCATTTTTTTATCTTTGGTTGATTTTCGAATACCCAATAGTGTCGTCACTTATTTTAATTTCCTTGATGATAGGAGGCCTTTCAACATTTGAGCCTGCACTGTCACTCGCTCATTTAAGAAATACTTTTCAAAAATGCAGTTGACACGATATCGTATAACATGGTCAGGTTTTTTATCTCCATATGTGTGAGTGTCAACATTTTCTAACATCTCATTATCGATAGTGATTTCATCTGTACATATTTGAAAAAATAGTACAGATTCAATAAATAACTAAATTAATAAATATGTCAATAAATATTAGGAAAATTTTAAATATATCAATAGATCATAATATTTACATTTACATACCCGCTTCAATTTCTGCTTGAGGTTGATTTTCTTATTCAATATTTTGAGGAGTATCTCTGTCTGTTTACATTAAACAAAATATTGTTCAAACTAGTTCATCAAATAAAAATTAAGCTTCACATTTTACATTGGGAAAATTTTAAATATATCAATAGATCATAATATTTACATTTACATACCTGCTTCAATTTCTGCTTGAGGTTGATTTTCTTCTTCAATATTTTTAGGAATATCTCTGTCTATTTACATTAAAAAAAATATTTTTCAAACTAGTTCATCAAATAAAAATTAAGCTTCACATTTTACATTGGGAAAATTTTAAAAATATATCAATAGATCATAATATTTACATTTACATACCTGCTTCAATTTCTGCTCGAGGTTGATTTTCTTCTTCAATATTTTGAGGAATATCTCTGTCTATTTACATTAAACAAAATATTTTTCAAACTAGTTCATCAAATAAAAATTAAGCTTCACATTTTACATTAGGAAAATTTTAAATATATATCAATAGATAATAATATTTACATTTACATACCTGCTTCAATTTCTGCTTGAGGTTGATTTTCCTCTTCAATATTTGAGAGGGCTTCTAACTTTCTTTTGCGAGATTGTCTAGTCTCTTCTCTACGTGCCTCAGGGTCTCTTTTTCGATCATATTTTCTCACACAAGTTCTTCGATTTCCCATGATAATAGGGTATGAAGTTCAAAAAATTTCCTTCAAAAAATTAGACAATAACCAGGGATAATTTTAGGGGCGAATTTTAGCCCAAAGGCGAAATTTAAGGGGTTTTAGAGTTTAGAGG
>JAXQQM020085121.1:0-27773 GCA_034641835.2 Pinus albicaulis
GAACACCTTGAACATGATGAGTCCCATTTGAAAAAATGGGAGTGTACTGTTATGGGGTCGTTGACAAAGTGTGGTCAACATCTGGCTCTACTTGGGGACACGTTGCTTCATTGAAGGAATGTGAGAATCCAGAATCTGCATTCAAGCAACACACAAAATTACATAAGTAGCATCCATCCAAATATCATCATATAACATTAAGCACATGAAAAATAGAAGCTCTTCTATCATTTATTATTCTACTTAACATGAAATGTAAATCTAATCTAACTACAAAATGAAATGTTGAAAGGACAAAGAGTAAGGTTAGAAATACACTACAAAGGATGCCCAATGGCATCAGATGTCATCTCTGAAGAACAACTTGAGCAGTTGGCCATTCGCAGGTAACTGAAGTGGTTCGCCTTCCAACGTGCTCAAGTGGAATGAGTTTGGTCCAGCAATGTCTCTAATAATATAAGGTCCCAGCCACACACTGTCAAATTTCTTGTGTTTTCGGGCTTTTCATTCTTTCGATCCCAAAGTAATACCATGTCTCCAACCTGCAAAGATCTAGATCGAGATGATTTATCAAAGCTTATCTTAATGTTAGATTGATTCTTACACATATTATCTAAAGCTTTCCTACGAGTTTCATCCAACTCCACAATCTGATCAATTCTATTTTGAACAACATCTTTATCAGTGGAAAAATGTTGGAGTTGGTAAGCTGGTAATTTAAGGTGTACAGGCAAAGTTACATGCAAGCCATAAACTAATTCAAAAGGACTTTTACCAGTAGCTTTCTTTTTAGTAATTCTATCCACCCACAAAGCATACTTGATTTTGCTGTCCCAAGATCGCTTATTATCTCGTACTATCTTCTTGATAATGGTTATAAGATTTTTATTACTTGACTCAGCTAAGCCATTACCCTGAGTATAGTAGTTAGATGAATGAGATAATGTAATGCCATACTTGAAACAAAAAGATGAAAATTCAAAAGAACTAAAATTCTTGGCATTATTAGTAGTGATCTTGGCAGGGACACCAAATCTAATAAAGTCCATAATGACATTTTCATTGGCATTCTTAGCAGGAATGGCTTCAACCCATTTTGTAAAATAATCAGTCGCAGTTAAGATCCAGGAGTAGCCATTGCTAGAATTCTCATGGAATTTCTCAATGAAATCCAGACCCCAATGTTGAAAAGGTGCCTCAACAACCACAGGTTGTAGGGGCAAGGCAGCTAGCTTCTCCTTCCCAGTGAATAGTTGACAGGCTTGGCAACATCTTACAAATTTATGCACATCTGAAAAAATCGAAGGTCAATAATATCCAGATCTCAGAATTTTGTGGGCGGTAGTTCTAGCAGCATAATGACCACCACGAAATCCTGAATGAAACTCAAAAATCAACTTCTTAGACTCAATCTCATCAACACACCTAAGTGTTATCCCCTCAGGATTTCTCCATCCAAGGCCATCCTTCATGAGGCAATACTTAGTGGCTTTTAATCTAAGAGGCCTTCTTCTATGAGCAAATAAATGGTCAGGACATGTAAGATTTAACAAATAATAAATAATGTCCCTATACCATTCATGCTCTCCTAACCTTTGCAGCTTAGGCGAAGATGCATCATTAAGACAAATCAAATCAAGCACTTTCTCATTACCTTCGGTCATCATTTCAGCCAAACCTTGACCCTTTACTAACCTGGTGGGCCTAATTTCTAAATCATACTCTTGAATTTTAGTAAACCACCTAGCACGAGTCCATAAGCAATCAGTTTGAGTTAAGATATCTTTAATCACGGAATGCGGGACAAAAGCAATGATTTTAGAATAACCCACATAAATCCTAAAATGCTTAAGAGACTTAACCAAGGCATAGGCTTGCTTTTCCATAGTAGTATAATTTAATTCATAATTTTGAAGCACTCTACTCATGAAAGCGATAGGCTGTTCGTGACCTTCCTTATTCTTTTGTAATAAGACACCAACAATGGTATCTTCAGAAGCGAAAGAGAAAATCATGAAACCCTTAGAATAATTAGGACTTTCCAAAATAGGAGCTTTGGCAATGGCACCCTTAATTCCTTGAAAAGCCTTTTTACCATCTTCTTTCCACAAAAATTTTACATCCTTTTTTAGAAGACTTTGAATAGGCTTAGCTATTTCTATGTAATTTGGAATAAATCTTCTAAGAAAATTAGTTTTTCCTAGAAAAGACTGAAGGGATCTAAGATCATGAGGTAGAGGAATCTTTTGGATTGCCTCAACTCTTTTAGGATCAATCTTGATCCCATCTTTGGAGATGATGTGACCAAGTAATTTCCCTTCAGTTACTCCAAAAACAGATTTAGTTGGATTCAAGGAAATCCCAAATTCTCTACACCTATCAAAGACTTGCTTAAGATGACCTATGTGACTAATACCATCTTTAGAGAAAACAGTAAGATCATCCTGATAAATTTCAATAATTTTTCCAATTAAACCTTTAAAAGCATAATCCATAGCCCTTTGAAAAGTAGCCCCAACATTAGTCAACCCAAAAGGCGTTCTAATGTATTCGAAAGTACCCCATGGTGTGGTGAATGTAGTTTTGTGAGGATCTTCCTTTTTTACCCAAACTTGATTGTATCCAGAAAAACCATTTAGCAATGACATCATTTCTGAACCTGTTACTCTTTGCAACATAGTCTCCATGTTGGGGAAAGGGTAATTATCCTTTTTACATGCTAGATTAAGGTTTCTAAAATCGACACAGAGTCTAATGGTACCATTCTTCTTCCTAACAATCACCAGGTTGGAACACCATGTTGAATGTCTAGTTTGAGCAATGATTCCAGATGCGAGGATTTTTGAAAGCTCTTTCTGAACCAAAGGGGCTAACTTAGGATTTATTTGCCTAAGATTTTGACGAAAAGGTTTAGCATTCTCATCTTTCAAAGGGATAATGTGTTGCATGAAATCTTCCCTATATCCTTTTAATTCATCATACGAAAATGCTAAAACATCCCTATATTCATGAAGTAAATTTGTCAACTTTTTCCTTTCTTCTTCATTAGTACCTTTACCAATTTTGACAATCTCAGGGTCCTCAGAAGCACCAATATTTACTTCAATGAATTCACCAAGATCCATTTTATTTTCCCCTTTCATTTTTGTTGCATCATGGGGATCAAAGTGCTACTCTAAAGCAACAATATTCCCGGGAGTAGGATTTATAATATCATCATGATCATCAGATCCATCCTCCCTAGAACTTATCTGTAAATTTTCAAACTCATCCAAATTATTAAGAAAACAAATGACCTGTTTTCATCATTAAAAACTTGCCAATGCTTTGAATTATCTGGGACTGAAGGTCTAAAAATAATTTCCATTTTTATCTTATCTTTAATTAATTCATCAGATAATTGTAAAGTAGATGCGGCTACAACAAGCTCATCCGCCAAGCTATTCTTTTCTCTTGGAATAGCTTCAAGGTTAATGGCATCAAAGTGTTCTATAACATCCCATATAACATCCCACACAACATTTCGATAATTCCCTAACCTTTGATTTTTACATGTAAATTTATTCTTAACCTGCATGATAACCAAATCAGGGTCTCCCTTGATACTAAGTAACTTAATTCTTAAAGCTTTTGCCAACTCAAAACCCAACAACAAGGCTTCATATTCAGCCACATTGTTGGTTGCATCGAACTCAAGTTTATAGGCAAACTTAAAAATATGACCAAGGGGAGACTTCAATACAATTCCAGCACCCTTACCATGCCTAGATGCTGCACCATCAAAATGCATGTACCAAACCTGATCCCTTAGGTCCTCAAACTTCTCATCAACCTTGTCATCTATAAAGGAACTATGAAATTAGACATAATAGCATAATTCCCCATGTCAGGTTGTTCCTTAATTATTTCATTATGAGGTCTTTTAGGATCTTCCACATGGAATCTTCTTTCAGGCTCTCTATTTAGCTTCACAAACCCTTCACCTCTAGGGGAAGGAATCATAGCATAAGACCAGTTCATCTGAATACTTCCTCCTAGATCAGAGGCCCACTTCCTAGATAACAACATACCCCAAGCATCCAGAACATCAACTACAACTATGTCCATAACAATCATTATGTCAGGGTAAACAGATAAGTGAACTTGCAAATCCTTGATTAACCCATGAACTTCAATTTTCTTAGAATCTATGGCACATATGTTGTAGTATGGTCTAGAAACTCTTAAATTAAGTTGTTCCATGACCCTCTTGGTCATGACACAAGCTGAAGCACCAGAATCTAGCATACAATTATTCAATTTATAACCATTAACCATCAAAGTAACAAAAAATGGTTGATGCTCCTTGTTATCCGACTCCATTTTTTGCAAATATATAGGGGCATCTTGATAAGAAACTTTAGGAGTCTTATCTTGAGCAACATTAACATGCGAAACTCCAAGAACATCTAAAACTTTAGCTCTCTGAGTGGGAAGCTTTAAGTTTTAACATCTCAGTGACAGGTACCAAGATCTTAGCATTACTCAACCATGCACCCAAATCAATATTCAAACCAGGACTAGGATTAAAAATTCGAGGGGGAGTTAGATTATTCCCTTGCTCTTTATCTCTTCTTTGATAAGTTAATCCTTTGTCCTTAGCAATTTCCAAAATTTGATCAGGAGAAGGCTTTTCACCAAATAATTCAATCATCAAATCCCTCTCATGATCAAAATTATTGATACTATGCGAAGATGTAAAAGGCCTAACATCTTGACTATTTTCCTTAACTTCCATCCAATCTTCCATAGACAAAGAGAACACCTGACCAACAACATTTATTTGATTACTTGCCCCAAACATTCCACTATTCATGATTCTTTTAACAGTGGGACAAGTAACCTCCTCATGAAGAGCATCACAAGCTCTACAATAAGGTGGAGCTTCATCACCCATATTAGTAGATTCAAGCAGATTAGGAGGTCTCTGCTCACTAGGCTGACCTTTTTTCTGCCAAGTATTATTACCTTGATTATTATTATTATGATTCTTAGGTTGGGAATTTTGCGCTTGAGCCCTTTCCATTTGGACCAACCTAGACTGCAAAGTGCTTATTTCCTTAGCATGGTCAGAGCTAATTTCGCTTGGTTAAGCTCCATGCTTTCAAGTTTTTGCATTAACTTTTTCATAGGGTCATCATCATTTTCCGGCTCTTTACCTTTAGGTCCTTTCAACTTAGTCGCATCCCTATCAAAACCAAGAATTTCAGATTTTCTCGATGCCCTTTTGTCCTTTTCAAGTTCTTCAACTAAAGTTTGGCAAGCTTTATAATCAACAGTCTTAGCACGTCTTAGCTCATATGAAGTATCAAAATCAAAAGCATCAATGTAAAAATTGAGAAGAGATCTATCAGGAGGCTTATGAGTTTGAGATATTTCCCTAAGAATACCATTAAATCTCTTGTTAAATTCTTCCATCGTTTCATTTTCTTTCTTTTTTATGGTACTAATATCTTTCACCAAATGCCTATCTTCCCTTTTATCACCAAACTTATCCTTGAAGGTTGCTAGAATTGATTGAAAAGTATCAAATGAATTATTAGGCTTTTCAGTGAACCAATCCATAGCATCTTGTTCAAGGGTAAGAATAAAACAACACATCTTTACATCCTCGAAATTATTATTTCTAGCCCATTTATTCCACCAACCAGTGAAAGCGCTTAAATGAGATTTGAAACTAACTGCATTATTTCCTTGAAAAGAAGGTAACTTATCCATTCCATGTTGAGGGAAATCATGGGGATAACCCTGAATATTAGTAAAATTACACGGGGCATATAAATCCATGATATCGTGCTAAAGAGGATCACAAAAAAGAGAATGGATATCAGAGAGAGCTTCTTGGCCAAGATTAACAAGAAGTGTACGAGAAGAGAGCTTGTGTAATCGGACTCTGAGAACCTTTTCAGGATCTGGAGTAGGATTAATCAAGCTGCTTGGATGTCTTCTAGTACAAATTCCTGTGGAAGATGAAGCCAATGGAGTCACCACTAGGATAGGAAGTTAACTCAAATATCTGAGATGAAAGACAAAGAAAGAAATGAATGTCGTAAAGCCAAAGTCCAATAAATTGTTCTCCGGAAACGATGCCAAAAAATGTTGTCGCATAAAATGTCTAGGCATCGGGACAACGGCTTAGATCGGGGGCCGTCACCCTGATCCCTAATCTCTCTATCTAAGCTGTCTCCTTGCAAGCTAAGGGAGGTATACCCTAACAAAAATGAAGAAGGAGAAATGGTTGAAAACCAACCAATTCAGGAGACACAGCTAGATGACCAAGTACTTGTTAAGACTAACGAGATTTTACAGATCCAATTAGATTTGAAACTTTAAAACCAATGCCTTGTGGAGTCAAAATATCCCGTTATGAAATTAAAGTCAAGTAATTGATATGTAACTGCTGCTATGAAAAATCAATTCACCACAATGATATTCAATAAAACACCCATACAATTATGCATTGACAATGTTCGATAAAGACATGCAATTTATCATCACTTGAAATATTTCCAAAGTTGACTTAAACAATTAATTACCGATTTCAAGTAATTTAAAACCACAATTAAAGCTCATCAACCACAGCTAAGCATAAAAATACTTTGAACCAACGATTTAAATTCGAAACAAAAATATTATCATAAGGGTCCATCAAATTTAAATGCCAGATATTTCCAATATTTCCGAATTTATGATATTCCAAATAATTCCAATTCAAAAATCTATAGTCAAACTTTAGATAGAAGGAAATTTAAAGCTCACCTTGACTATGTCAAATTTTTTAAGTTTTTTTTTTATAATTTTCTAAAGTTAAAAATTTAAAACTTTTTGGACCTTTTAAATTTTTTTATTTTCTTTATATTTTTATATATATATTTTTTGTCTTAAAATTTCAAAATCTAAAACCAAAAAAAAAAAAAAGTCAAATCCTAAAATTAAATCAACCTTTAACGCTAGCTAAACTACACTACGTAAACTAATCCTCAAAAATAGGAAATCGAAATCTAAAATTTAAAACTAAAACTAAAACTGAAGCAAATGAAATCTAAAGTCTAAAAACTAAAGTTAAAAAAAAAAATCGAAAATTTAAAATTTAAACCTAAGCTAAAAACAATAAAAACCAAAAATAAAAACACAAGGAGAAGTTGGATTTGGGTTACGCTAGTGCTGGGCAAGTCGACGGGAAATGAGGATGAAAGGAACAACGAGAAGATGGGCAGCGAGGGCGTGAGGCTGAGGGACAAGCAGGGCAGGCAGCGAATGCCGCAGGTCAAGGAGAGAGATGGATGGATGGCGTGGAGGGCAGCAATCGGATAGACGCAGAGATGGGAAGCGTAGGAAAGACGCAAAGGGAGAAAGGGACGTCGAAGATGCAGGTATTGTGGAAGAAGAGAGGGCTGAGATAAGAGGGGACGACTTGCTGATTCAGACAACCGCAGAGGATGAGGGAGAAATGACAGCGGCAGAATGGAAAGGCAACGCAGATGTGGATGAGGCCAGCATGCAGATATGGCAGCCAACTGAAAATGAAAAGCTTGCGATGGACAACATCGTGAACGCTGAGGAAATGGCATAAGCAGGAGTAGACAAAGGGAGAAGCTACAGGCGTATAACGCAGGCACACAGATTTTTCAAATTTTTCCTGTTAGAACCAATGAATATGTAATTATTTAATTCTTCAAATGAGATATTGCCCAGATCTGTAAGCAAAAATGATCCTGAGGCCAGAGCTTACCCTCCAGGGCCTAGATCTGGCTCAGATCTAAAAAATTTCTGAGAATCTCCTCGTAAAACCTGCACAAGACCAGAAACACGAGACCCAAAAAACCAGAAAAATGTGCACAGAAACTAAACCCATGAACCCTAGAAAATATTTGCAAATTTACAGTGCTATTTTACAGTTCATAGGCCCTCATGGCTAGATTTAAAACCATTTTGCACAATAAATAAAAAGAGAAATTAAAATAGGCACAAGCCCAAGAAGACTTGCAACAACAAAATTTCGTAAGATAACTTTGGGAATTAGGAAACAATGAGCTTTTTCAGATTTTCTAATATCTGAGAGTCGACTGGTCTAACTAAATACTTCCCCAAATGCTCAGATCTTGAAAAATGATCTCAGCACATTTAGATCCGAAATTTAGATTGATAGAGATTTAAAAATAAACATGAGACTTTTCAGAAAAATAGATAATTTATATTTCCGTTAAATCAAAATGCAATTTTAGAAACCTAGAAAACTGCACAAGATACCTGTATGCAGATCAATCCATAAAGGCCATCAACCATCAAAATGCCAATAAAAGTAGCAGAGTTTAGAGACAATATCACCACATAGATCTGGAAAAGGAACACCAAAGTTTGTAACCCCAAAGTCTTTATGCTTCATTCATCAAAAAATTACAAGAGCTTCCGAGAACAAGTGCACGATTCAAAGATCGAATGATTGAAAGACTGACAAAGACCTCTAATTTATAAGATAAAATCTCCAACGGCTAGTTCAGTGGATCCATGTCAAAATAATCTCGACTGTCGAAAAGATTTAATTATCTTTTAATCTGGACCGTCGAAGTTATAATTTTGAGAAAATTTGAATTTATCATTTAATTCCATTTTAATTAACTCAAAAATAATATTTTTGAGTTAATTACCTCAAAAATTTGACTTTGACTTAACCACCAAGGCCCAAGGGTCCAAAATTTCTTGAAATTCTCAATATTCCCTTCGCCTGGAACCTTTAAAAATTTATTTTTTAAGGACCCACGAATTTTGCCTTTGAAGAATTTTAACTCACCTAGGACTTAAAATTAATTAAATTTCTAGCTTAGGATTTTTAGTTAATTTGGCCAGAAAATTTAATTAAATGACTGAGAGGGGATTTAATTATTTTTCCAACCCTCTTTACATAAGATAAATACATTTAGACACATAAAGAGGGAATACCCATTCGTATAGACTCTAAAAACGCTACCCACTTTTGCGACTCAAAACATGATGGAGTAGACCAAGCAGCTTGTAATAAAATAATTTAGCCAATTAGCTAGGATTATTCCCAAACTACTTTTACAAAGACTCGATAGAAAACACTAGGACTCACTTAGCATCTTGATGACAAAATCCACCCTAGCTTTGTGGTGAAGCTAGAGGGGAAAACTCTGCCGATCACTTGTGTTGAGAAACACAAATGAATCAGTGAGACAAAAAACTTCCTAGGATAGAAATCATCACCAAAATACTAGGCTTACCTAGGTTGTTACATACATGGTGGTCTTACTTAGATCATTTACATCATAAACATGCAGAATGGGTTTACATCATTTATAAAACTGTCGACTATCGATGAAATCTGAATGGCGTGAACACCTCGAACATGATGAGTCCCATTTGAAAAAATGGGGGTGTACTGCTATGGGGTCGTTGACAAAGTGTGGTCAACGGATATTGTAGTCTTTGATGCATCGGATGCTTGGGACATGTTGTCAAGAAAATGGTGTGCTTCAATAGGTGGCCATTTGCAAATGGACTTATCATATGCTATTAGGGGCACCATTTTTGTTATGTAGGGAACCTCAGTTACTTGATCATGTTGAAGACATTGAACCGTTCCCTCTTCTTACCCCTAGTAACAATGAGATCATAATCAACAAAATTCCAAAGATCGTGAACCAAAAACCTCCCAGTGGGCCCTCAAAATCAATTAAGCCTTCCCCTTCTCAACAGGTTTGCGACATTAAGAAGTCTAACTCAAGGTTGGCCATTCCCAAAAGGCAATGGGTCCAAAAACCAAAGAGAGACTACCAAGTAGGTGACCTTGTTTTGGTTGATAAAGACCTTATTACTATTAGGATCCATGGCAAAGTAGGTGTCAGATACTTTTATACTGGAAAGCTTGATGGTGAAGTTTTACCTTCTCGGGTGAAAGGGAGACGCCTCACCTTCTTTGATGGAAATTGACTTTATACATGATGCATAGTATTTTAGTTGCATTGCATATTGTGTGATCATTATAACATCATTCATATCATGTTTCATTACTAGAATAGATTACATTAAGCATAGATTTTATTTCCTATACGGATTTTATATTTTCATATAAAACATGGGTGATACCCTATACCCAGTGCACATGCTCCCAAACAAGTTGATTGCAATGTGCAGATTACAAATCTTCGAACCTAGGGATTGTTGAAGTTCTCATGAAATCCTCGTTCGAGCCATTGGATCATGCTCTCTACGGTGAACTCATGTCCCCGAGTTGGATCCAAATGTTACCAACCAAAATGGGTAACCCCATAGGAGAACTTTTCTCCTACATTTGATAGCCATCTATTCAACCCTATAGCCAACAGCCTCTGATAGCCACCACTAGCTGAGGATATGCCACATATCTCCGCCATTTACATCATCCATTTACTTCTCACCCATCCAAAATGAGCACACTAATGAAGGTGGGCTTCCACTGAAAAGGTGCTTTGGTCATTTTGCAATTGTGTGCTTATGCTTGTTTGTTTTGGGAATTTATTATGGATTATGGGGTGATACAAAACATTGACAAACTTTGACCGTGATCTTGTTACCTCACATTAAATGGGGGGTTAATCTTTGATCCTAGTCCAATGGGACCTCCCTTAATGGCCCTTTGGGTAGTGGAGGGGCACTACTTGGGAAGATCTGATTGAGATAACATAGTTCTATCTTTCCTTATAACATAATTAACAACTTCCATATTATATTACAAGTCCATATGTAACCTCCATTCTTCGGGTTCAACTTTGCATGAGTTCTTTAGGATTTGGCACCCATATGTCCACATACATGGGTAGGGCCTGGAAACTTTGCCCTAGAAGGTTGATGCAGCTAAAAGAAACAGAAAGAGCATATCTTGGCCACAACAAAATTAAAGAAAGACAAATCAAAATGCAAAAGATGGCTAGGGACATAGAGATTAGCACGTGGGAAAAAGCCTAACATGAGCTCTACCTCACTCATATGGACATCACCTAGTTCTCAAGCACATGTTGTTCCATTACATCAAAGAGGGAACCCTTGCATGTCCCAACCTCGATGAGCGATGAATTGACTCATCATTAAGAGGTAATAAAACCGCTATATCATTCAAAGCATGCTCTAACCCTTGAGCTATGAGCAGTAATACAAAGAAAAATCAAGAAAGAGTAAAAGGCATGCAAGCGGGGTGGAAAAACAACGGTCGAGTTGGTAACTCATGCATCCATGAATGCTCCCTCCTCACATTTATACACTCAGGATGTGGACACCCTCATCAGCTAGTCCCTTTGACCATGTCACTGGGCCATGAAGTCTCATCCTAATAGCGAGTAAAACCCACAGTCCCTGTTAGTCAAAATTTCATCAAAGTTGGGTATAAAATGCATTCAAGATTCCTTGCCTGATCTGATCCACATTCTGGCAAACTCACATTGTTCCTTTCTCTCGAACTGGAAATTTAAATAAATCTGTGTGCTTAAATATCTCAATCTGAGATTGAGATATTAAATTAATTTCCTCCCTATGCATATAAGCGCATCCCAAATTCTCACCTAATCAAATTTCAACTATCCGAGCACTCTCACATTTCAGCAGCCCAGGTTCTATACCCTTATACCTAAGGCTTTTCTTTGATTCGATCTCTATACGAGGAATTATTTACCTTTTATAGGTTTATGAACCCATATGCATATACCAATGTTCTTCAAATGAAACCATACAATCCACATGCGGAGGTATCATTTCTATTCTATGGTTCAACCATAATAATAATACAACGCATAAAATCTGCTCTCATATGTGAAAACCAACGAAACCCTACATCATCTAAACTGTCGCCATATATGAATGTGCGTCTCTTTATATATATACATCCCAAACTTAATTATAAGGCCAATCACTGTTTATATATATACCAACACAGATATATACTCCTTAATTCAACGTTGAATAAACATTGATGCACCTTGGACTTAGGATTAAAACCCCAGCACTAACCTTTGAAATGTTCGGGCCTCACAGTTCAACTAAACGCACGTTGGCTAACTGTTAGACGGATCCAACGATCCACGTTGCGTCACGCCCCAGATCTCCATCCAACGCTTATAAGGAGTTTTCGCGTTATTTTTGTGTTCGAGCGTTAACTCTCACAAATCACACGACATTCGTTGTTTTGTGAAACCGCCCTTGGCTTACGTGTCAGTCAATGGGCAACATCGCGTTATTTTTATGAAAACAACTTTCCACCCTTTCGATCGCGCGATACCACTGGTTTACCACCCGCTGGTTTCACTGTTCATGCTTCTGTGGTTCCGCCCTTTTCCATCGCGCAAGGTTCCGATCTACTCCTTTTTATATCGATCATCATTCTGTTGGCTAGAATTTATAAACCCGCGTTCATCGCTGAAGAACGCATTTCATTTTAAACCCTGCGGACTATTCAAACCCCGCATTGAGATTGCTATGACTATGATGGTCACTTCGACTGAAATTGATCCACGAGCTCTTGGTCCAGAGCAAGACTCCACGACGGACCCAATTCTTCTTTATGTAGGTCGATTCCACCGAGAAAGACTTATTCTCAAACCAATTATGGTTACCCTGGACAGAATGCTAGAATGATGCCAACACGTGGGGGGTTGGGTTTCAAAGGGTTTTGTTCTTAACTCAATGCCTATTCCTTTCTTCACACTATTCGTTCCTCAGGCTTCCAACTTATAGAATCAGACACATTCAACCATAACATTATCACGAACGCCGATTTCGATAAGGATACACAGAGTGCACTTAAACCCCAACTTACCGAATACCATTCACACATTCTATTTCGATTGCTTCACAAGCTATTCACACAGAGGTCCACATCAAGCATTACTCAAACAATTGTATCTTAATTGTAATCCATACATTAACAGTAGCCCTCAGCACAGGGTCATCACACTAATTCTCATATCCTGGCTAATTGAATTCGAACTCAATTACACAGAAATCGGTTACCCTTCATCGAGGACACATATACATATTCAATGCCCGCAATTAACATCGATTTCCTTATCAGATACATAGTACCATTCAAGCCCTCCAATTACAGAGTCCATTTACACATTTAACTACCGAACACAAAATTTAACCAACAAATGCACAGGGTTACTGAAACAAATTCTTCCATAACATATACATGGTTTACTTACAAAACCTTCAGCTCGGCCAGATCTTCTGATTCAATGGCCTTCTACTCACTATCCCGATCTCTGCAGCTCTCTGCAGGTCTCTATGCAGGTATTTGCAGGTCTCTACCTCTTGCCTTCAAGGCTTATTTTTTTTTTATACAACTACTACAAATGAATCGATTCGGATTCCTTGATGACTCAACAAAACTCTGTAATTTCCTACAGTCTAAAATTAGACTAGTCCTAAACCGAAACTGGCTATCCCTTCATGTGCCCACTAATCATTTGGGCAGTTATATTTTCTCCAAATTTAACTAAAAATTACTCAAATGAAATTAATCACACAGGAAATTAAAACAAGAGACCCCCCTATGTTTATTTATATACCAAAATATTGCCTTGGGCCTAATGCCCCTGCATCACATCCCCTCCATTATCATCATTATGATTCACTAACACCTATCAATTTGAAGGGTGGACCAGGGAAATGTTACTAACCCTTAGGGACTAGAAACACCTAATAGGGTTGACCTTTAGCCACCCCCACCTAGGGAGAAAACACCATTGTGAGATCAGTATCCTAAATTTGGAAGAGGATCCTTGTTTAAAGTATTAAATATCCCATGACGTTCAAGTTTGGTTCACTTAGATGCAATAATGATTGTTCTCCCTAATGACTGGTTGCTTTCTCTAGAATCTTTGTGGTGATTGTTAGGCGGTTCAACAACCTAGGTCTCGGGCACCTTCTCCACAAGTACCTAGGTAATCACAGAAGTAAATGGCACAAACAAGTGAAGCGTTGAGACTTTGGGCCTCTTAGCAGCGAGATTAGATGAAATATGTCCTAGGACACCTCCTACACCTAGGATGTTGCAGTTGGATCACTTTGTACCAGATTTGATGATTCTTCAGGATGACACACCTGGACCAAAAATGCCCCTTGGATGGCCTTAACACCAATTGATGGATGGCAGTTGATTCAGAGCCTAGATGAGGATGGTATCATCTTCAGAGACTAGGGAGGGCTACTTGCACCTGAGAAGCCCTCAACGTTGGAGTAGAGAAGGCCACTTTGAGCAATTAGAGACCCATGGAGACCACTTTGTGGTGCCCCAATTGGACCATGGGACCCCACAGGAGGCAATGAGGTGGATTTGAAGGCCGACCCTTAAATCATGGACTTGAGATGCTTCAACATCATCTTGGACACCTGATCATGCTTGGATGTGCCATTTGGAGCCTTTTTATTGGATGATGTCAGCCATAGAGAGTTAACGGTTCACACATGTGGGCTAATTAGGGCATATTATGCTAAAGCAAGTGGGTTGGCTCAGTATTGCGGGGGAGCGCCCCTCCCTGTTGAAACTGCTCATGGAGCCCGCTCAGAGTGGGAGCGCGCTCCCTAAAGTTTTTTTTCGCTCCCTACCTATTAAAGAGTGATAGAGGGAGCTATTGAGGATTGGAAACAAAATGTTTTGAGTGGGGCAACCTAATGTTCAAGCCTATGGCCCTACTGTTGATATGCAGTTCATGGTAATGTTAAATTCCAAAAGCAAAAGTGACATTCTCCTTTATCTTCATTTTCATCCTTTCACTTAAATTTTTAACATTACCATGAAATGACTCGGGATGTTTGAGAGTGGTTTCAACCTCATTGAATTTCATATGGAGAAAGTAGAATTTTAGATCTCACTCAAAATCCAGCAGACTTATCATTTTTTCAGGATTGTGGGGGATTGCAATGTTTCCATTGGATTTTTGTCATGTACTAGGGTATGGAACTTGTATTTAATAAAGAGCACCAAGCCTTTTTTGCGGGGGAGACTCCCAATAATCAAGAACACCTAGGGTACTAGGGTATGGAACTTGTATTTAATCAAGAGCACCAAGGTCATTCGATTATGCAGGAGAAGACTACCAATAAAGCACGAGACAAGAAATTAGAAATTTCTCATGGCAAGAGGGTCAAGCAATAGATACTAGATTTACTTTCCTTTTCTAGTTTCTAGTACTTTTTATAACTATTGACTCTTTCATATTTATTATGGTATTTTTTGTAAACAATATATGACAATTTAATTTTGAAGTTTGAAGTTGGCATTTATAACTCATTGGTAATGAATTACGAATATGATGCTTCGTGAAAGTTCAAAGTTGAAACATTTCATTTCATGTTAGATATTCTTTCTTATCGTTTGGTTACTTGGTAATGGTCATGGTTACAAGTACAAGTTACAACTCTAGTGATCAATGATGATAAATGTTATATATTGAATTTTGAAAGCTTGAAACTTTAAGATTGATGAATCATGAGACTCGCTATGTTGTATGTTACTAACTTGTAGACGTGGTTGATGAAGATTATAACTTCTAGATGATTGATGTTATAAGATTCAATCCATGTTTTTAGTTTTTTTATATCTAATTCATCATTCTACATGCTTGTGTTGACATATATGCATCAAAATATATAAAAATATATATTATATAAAAATTCGCTCCCGATTCGCTCTTGAACTGGGAGATTTTGAAAATGTGGCTCCTCGCTCTCGCTCCCAAGTAACTTGGGTTGGCTTGTAACCTAAGTCACCTGATACGGGGATACGGGGATTCGAGGAATCGGATTCGGGTGCGGTGACCCCGGAACAAGATACTTCTGGGATACGATATGTTATATATTATTTTATTAAAAATATATATATATATATATATATATATATATATATATATATATATATATTAATATATTAAAAATTAGATATTTTTTACACTAATTCATAGAAAATTCATTGATTCAAACATAGATTTAAGATCTATCATCTTAGATACTCATACATGATCATTGATACATTGATACATCATACATTTGTCAAATTTACTCAGAAAGACAAGATCGAAGATAGTAAGATACTATAGTTTTCTCATTAAGTCATCATAATCAAAATGTGTTACATAAGTACACTGCCAATGGAAAATAGAAATAGAAAACAAAATACAAAAAAACTACAGTCTACAAGACTACAAGCCTGAAGCCTCAATGAGTCATCAATCCTCATCATTATAATCAGCGTCACTGTCCTCATCCCGATCATCATGCTCACCACTGCTCTCCTCTAGCTCTGATGCATACTCCTCCTCTGTCATCTCTGCATTTGCTGGTGTGGAGGATGACAAAATGCAAAAATATAGAGGGACAGTGCACTTACTGGATGCTCGAATCTCTTCGAAAGAACTCCCTTTCTCCTTGCTAACCCTTTCTTCTTGCAAACCCTTGCTCCTTGCTCACTTCACAAACTAAAAACGGTGAGAAAGAATGAGCGGATTCGGTGTTTTATAAGGCAAAATCGCACTTTTTTGAGACAGCGAATCTGGATTCACAAGGATTCGTACCCAGTTCACAGGATACGGCCGTATCCGTACAAGGTACGGCCAGGATTCGCTGTACCTTGTACGGATACGACTGTATCCCGTGAATCAGGTACGAATCCTGGCGAATCGTATCGGATTCGCCGGATTCGGGATTCGAAGCCCCTGGAGGACGAATCCGGTTTCTTAGCTTGTAACCCAAGTTCATGTTGTCATCAAACCTGTTTTTAGGGGATTTGCAGGCTAATTAGTAGGTGTCCTCATATAATTAGAGGAGAGGATCATTCTATTTCATCATCATCACTTGGACTTGAATTTGGCGTCTTAGAGATTTTGGCCTTCTTGTTTCTTGACGATATGTGAATTTTTGGAGCATTTTTGTATATTGGATCTATTTCTTGGCAATGGAGAAGTTATCTTGGATCAAGAAAAGGATTATGCATGCATTTTGTCTTATAAGTAAACCTTGTATTTAACAAAAAAATTATCTTATGTCTATTGTATGGAATGAATTGATTATCTAGGGTTTTTCTATTGTGTCTTTATTTATTCAAGACCAATTGTATATAATTTAGATAACATCATTGTATGCATTACTCATGTATGAAATGTGAATGGCAATCTCCTTGGTGAACTTTGCAATAGCTCTCCCAAGTGACCTTGATTCCTCACAAAGATAAAAGTTAGGGTTTTTCACCAGGGAATCAAAATATCCTTACTCCATAACAATATTTAGCCAATCTCTCACATCCATAGACTCCATCATCCCAAGGACTAGGCACTAGCCTTGTCAAATTGGTGATCACACACAAGTTCATCCCCAAACTAGATTTTCGCTCTTTTTTCTAGTTTTAACCCTCTTAAGGATAAGTCGTCCATCTAGGGCTATGTTCAAATTAGCTTACGAGGAGTATTTTGGATTGTGGAAAGATTCAACATTGAGGGAAGAGTTGATTGCCTCAAAATCGTCTTCCTTTAGTGGCCAATCTTTCCATTTCAAGACCTATTTCTATTGCCCTAGGTAAAATTTCCCTAGGAGAACCCCAGTTGCTATAGAGCTTCAACTTGAGGGATTATTAAAGTTTTCTTAGACCATTTTGTTGCTAATATTCTTTGATTTGAAACCTTTCCTTGGCATATTGATCCTAGGATATCCCATTTGGCTTACTATCTCTCAACCCCTAGGTCAATTGTGCTCTAATTTGGTCTAACTAGAGGATGTGAGTTACCTCTCTTTCCTTGATTGAGACTTCTACTTCAGAAGAACCATCCTCTATAAGCCTCTAGTGTCACCTTGAACCTTGAACCTTGAACGTAGCATCTCTCATAGGTGACCTATCTAACAGGAAGACTCCCATTGGTGAAAGTCCATAAAGAGCTGGGGGTAGTGGTTGTGGTGATAGTGGGCCACACCTCGGTGTTGTCACTTAGTCTAGAGATTTCCTTGTAGGGATACCCCCTACAAGACCTACTAGATTTTGAGGCAAAAGGGACTCAAGGCGAGGTGATAGTTGGCCTCTATCCTGTGTGTGCTTGCCATAATAGGTTGTACAGGATCTTCAACAAGCTACTAAACGGTATGGTAACAAGGTCCATCTCAAGGGAAGATCCTAATTTGGTGATTTGGGCTCTTGAAACTTCTAGACCATGTTTTGGGCTCTAAACAATCGTTTTTATAGTCAACCAACAAGTTTTTAGCCCCTTTACATTGTTCTACTTACTGAGAAATTTCCAATGGTCCAAAGAGCACCTCAATCAAGGTTTGTATGAAGGAGTTATCCCTTTGGCAACTTGACATATACATTGACCACTATAGGACCAAGTGGATGCCTTCCATCTTTAATTACTTGCACATTTAGAGCTAGTCGCATGTTGACTTTCAAGAAGAGTTTACATGGCCCAACATCATAACAATAATTGAGAGTTTGGGCGTGAAAAATCCCTAACCTTATCCCTAGACGACTATCAAGGCATGTTAAAAATTAAGCCACAAGGAAAGGAAAGGGGCTCCATTCCTATTGTAATGATTTTTTGTTCCATAGTTGAATATAGCAAAGAAGTAGGATATCAAAGTAGAACAAAGGAAGAAGAAGACCTTGTAGTAGCCAATAACAATCCACAATGTCTATTGCACTCCATAGTGAGACAATCTCCCTTTGTATCTTGCATGTTAGCCCGAGAAGAAGAAAAAAAGGTGAGGTACAATCCTCATATTATTGTCAGGTTTTCCGACAATGGGTTTCCCAAGGCGCATCTTGTGTTTGGTATGTTAATGTTCTGCTCTATTTTTAGTGTACCCATAGTTCATTGCTTTTAATATTATCTTTTAATCATAAACAATTGTTGCATATAGATTATGACCTCACTATATCTGCAGTACCATTTCAGATTTGTTGTGATAAGCAATTGAATATGTATTATAGTTTATAGTTCAATGGCTATCTCTAGCTCTTTGTTTTGCTCACCCTTTTTAATGATTAGGCCCAACCTTTCGATTTCAATGATCTTGGAAATTGCTAGCTTGAATCCAAAATCCTCTCAAAATGACTTCTTTGGCCCACTTGTCACCCTTGTTACCACTTAAGGAGGTTAGAAGACCATGATATGATGCAATAGGTGGTGAATGTTGCTATGTATACATTATGATGCATATTATTCCATTAGGATCAACTTTTGAGGCATTTCACATTCCATGAGGAAAATTTGCATCTCCTAGGGTTTTAAATTATATTTTATTGAAATCTTCTAGAGAAGTTCTTCCTAGGGGATTCTAGGATTTTCCTTATACTATTGCGACTTCCAGTGTGTTCTGAATAATATTTTATTGTAAAATGTTGAGTAGGAGATTTATAAAAGGAAGAGAGCTCTCACTTGCTCTCAATGGGTGGAATTGTGGGAGTTTCTTTCCAACCTTAGTTGAGGATCTTTTGGTAGGAAGAAGCGAAGGGGCATTCTAATTTGAGTTTCTTCATCTTTGTCTCTCTTTCTCGGATTTATTTGATTGCCATAAATTATTTGTATAAATTTGTTGAAAAAAAACTTTGTAGAAGGGTAGTCTTGCCCCAAAATAAGGCATTAGGGTTGGGGTGAAATCCTCCCTTTGTCTTGTTGTATTCACTTTGTTTATTGAATAATTTTGCTGCTGTAATCTCCTAGTTAGGGCTGCCCACTCTTTTAAAGGCTTCCCTAGCCAGTATTGCAAGGTTAAGTGTGGCATGTCTAGGCAATGTATTATTGGCCATTCATTCTATGATGATGACTTCCTACTTGTGTCTACTTCATTTATGTTTTCATATGTGGTTGTCCTTTAATTATTCATGATTACACATTAGTAATTGGTTGATTTTTTACTTGTTGCGAGGAGCTTCTTTGGAAGAACCATCCTTTAATTTTGTGCAGATTGAAGCAAATTCATGTGGTTAGTTTGAGCTTATAACAAGGCGTACTATGCGTTCTTCCTTATTGTTTGAACCCTCTTGATTTTTAGTCTTAACTCCATCAACCATTGGATATTCACTAGTCTTAGCAATCCACCGCCCCACTTATTTCTAAAGTAATCTGGCACATTATTTCTAGGAAAATCATAACTTGTGCAAGGGGAGAGATAGCCGAAAGGGAGAGCACATGTTCTTGAGGTGACATTGGGAAACCTTCACAAGTGCCTATAGGGTTGCACTTCATTCAGGGACCAGAATATCTTTGAGTGCAAGTTTAGGTGGTAACAACCCTTATATTGGTTGACATGGTACCCACATGCCTTACATGTGGAGATCTGTGATTGGCTTGTGAAACTCTGTGATTGGATTATTAGACAATTAGGTTTCTTTTTACTCAACAAGGTTTTTTCCCCTGGTTTTCTAGATTATTCCATAAACCCAAAAAACTCTACTCAAAATCTAGTTTTATTTTCTCACCATTATATTTTCTATGCCAACTTATTCAGTTTCCTTGTCTAGAGTATATGAGTTTCCAAGAGTTTGGAAAAAAACTAGGGCCCAAAAGTCTAGTCCTATTCTTAGCTTGGTGAATGATTGGGTCCCTTGTCAATGGATGCTTGTCCTGTGCTTGGTGTGAGTAGGTAAAGTTGCTCACCCATTTAGCTAAGCATTGAGTTGTTTCTCTCTTACCAAGCACCACTTTCTTTTGCTTTATGGGATCATACTTGGTCTTTTCAATAGTGTCACACTTTGCTTGGCAGTCTCCTTTCTCAATGGATTTATACTTCCCTTGCTGAGTTGTCCTGCCCTAAGCTTGGTGGATTAGCCTACCCTTTGCTCGATGTCTGTGACTTTGTTGCCTATGTCCTTTTCTGAAGCACTAGGCTTTTTCATCTTATCAAGCACAATCCTCCTTTGCTCAGCAAACCAACACTTATCATTTCACCGTTGGCCCAAGCCTTTGCTCTGCGATGGATCCCTTTGCTTGGTTACTCATCCCTTTGGTCATTGACTCATACCTTAGCTCCATGAAATAACCCTTTGCTTAGAATTTTGAACTTGGCCTAAAATTTGGCCTTTCCAGCCTATGAACAATGCCTTCATATTTCCCCCAAGCCTTAGACTATTCTTGTCTCAACGCTTAACCATTTTACGATCTATAACATATGAGTTAGACCTTCCATGAATGTTGACATCAGTACCACAACCGTACTGATAAATATTGACATCAGTACCATGTAGACTATTTCATTTCAATGGGCAAATTGCTTTGCAGTAGTGCACCCATTAGCCTGAAAACCTATGATCCCTTATAGTGGACTGCTACACAATTGAGAAGACTACATTGTTGACTGCACTCAGAATCATGATCTATCTATTGAGTTTCTTGTCGTGACCTTCACTTTTTAATTTTTGATTCAGAATGCAGGTTTTGATCCTAACACGGAATGAAGTTGTGTAGTAGTATGCCTGCTCAGTGCATACTCTTGCTCTGTTGTGACTATGGCTATTGGAAGAGCAATGTTGCAACAACTATTGTTAAGAAGTAACTTTGGTGGAACTCTTACATTATGACCTCATGAGACCAAAAGAAGATATTGTGAAGAGGTGTACAGTCCTTATCACCAACCACACATCCAGCAAAGAAACATTTGGAACTCAGAAACAATAGTGCAGTGATCAATTCAAGCTTTAAAAAACTTGCATGGCGCTAGATCTGTTACAACTTACTTTCGTACCTTATTCAGAGCAGAACCGAGTGAGATTTTCTCATATGGGTTGTCCTGGGAAGAAGAAAGAGCGAAGAATTATGGTTTGAGCCCTCAGTTGGACTCTGACCAGCTCAAAAAGAGAGAACAAAAGAAAATCCTATTTAGCTATGAAATATCAAATAATAATAATTAACTTTTTATCTTCACAGAAAATTAATTACATTTTATGGTTAGCATATTCATAATTTGGAACCAATGATATAAATGAAATTCAAAAGCCATGGTGTTAAATACAAAGAAGTATGATTTCATTTGGAGAAGATTCAATTCACTAGTAAAATTGTTGATTACAGGTGATGAAAAGAATGTGCATTTGCAGAACATAGAAGGGGCCAAAGAGAGACTAAAAATTCTTAAGGCAGACCTGTTGGACTATGACTCACTTTTAGAAGCAATAAACGGGTGTAGTGGAGTTTTCCACACAGCATGTCCAGTTCCTTCTCAAAGAGCTTCCAATCCAGAGGCAAGATTTTCTCCAACAGTGTAGGTTTATGGTATTTATATTTCTAATTTATCTTTAGACATCTAGCCAAGTGTTTAATTCTACTTTGTTTAGAGCATCAATTCTATTTTCCATTGTACTTGATCTCTTAGTTTCAGGAGTACAATTGAAAATTTTATTTTGTCTGGTTATTATTTGGAGCTAACTTTTATATTCACAAATAAATTTCAACTGGATTCAAGAGACTATATAGATACTATCTTTTAGTAGTAGATGAAGATAGGGTTTTATTGGTACCTGGTTAGTGGGTTGCAATGCTCAATTGGGGGTTATGAGCTCTGTTTCATAAATTCATGTTAAATCCATCCAAAGTGGAGTCCCTAACATCGTAATAAGAATTACCTGGTAATTATAAACTTGGTTTTCTGTCATCTTTGGCTGCTCATTTCTCCTCTAATTGCCTTTAGTGTTGCATGGTATCAATTATGAAGATCTCATTCCTCATGGACAGTGTACTGGTTCTTTTGGCTTCAGGTGGAAGTCATTAATCCTGCTGTAAAGGGCACATTAAATGTATTGAAAGCATGCTCAGTGTCAAAAGTGAAGCGTGTAATTATGACATCATCAGTGGGTGCTGTTCTTATGGATCCAAAGCGCCCTAGGGATAAATTTGTGGATGAAAGCTGTTGGTCAGATCCAGAATATTGTAGAGAAACCCAGGTAAAGTTCATGATCTTATTCATCTTATTAGTTTTATTGAACCTTTGCATTCTGGTCCATCTACTTGAACTGGTAGGCTAGCCCTTTTATGACTAAGTTGTCAACTTGTCATATATGCTTGCTGTCTGTTTGAGACAAACATGACTAAATGTGTTTTTCTTTCATATGATTCAATACTCACAAATTAAACTCTAGGAACTGCACAGCTTAATGCACATATAGAAATGATATCATCCATTTATGCTGTAAAACTTGAGTATACGATAGAATAATTCTTATGAGGAAAATTCATGCAGTCTAATTACAATATATTTATTATTACTGTATGTTTTTTGCTTCAGAATTGGTATTTCATGGCAAAAACAGTTTCAGAGCAGGGTGCTTGGCATTATTCAGAGGAACATGGCCTTGACCTCATATCCATTTGTCCATCTTTGGTTCTTGGTCCTATTTTACAGCCAAAGCTTAATGCCAGTTCTTTAATTCTTGTCAAGCTTCTGAATGGTAAGGTGTAACTAACATAGACTTTGTTAATTATCTTCTTGGATAATACATGAATACATTTTACTTTTCATCAAGCAACAGTGTCAAAATATCATTTAATATCTAGTATAAATGCTCAATATAAATTTTCTCTATTCTATGATGAAAACACAACATTTCAGCAAAATAACACAACAATATATATGAAGCAAGGGATACTAGGAGATATGCTCCAGAAACCCCCTGAAGGGGAATTATATTAATAAACCATCTCCATGTGCATATCGTTTGTACAAATGAGCCCTTTATATAACTATACGTGACCATAACAACTATTTTATAATAAGATATTTTGTTCAAACCAAATGCGTAACTATCTCCATAACTCTCTCCAAATATCTCCATGAATCTCTCAACAAATCCTCATCCCTAACTTCTCTCATTTCTCCTCATCTCTTATTCTTACATAGACTTCTAGAATTAGTGTACATTATTGCAAATCATCATATTATTTATCCATCATTTATGACCACAAGTAAGAGTGATTCTTTCATACTCTCCTTTACTGAGTACTTGGGATCTCAACATGCAATCTTCATTGAATTGATCCCTTCTTCTTCTTTTCCTTCAAACTTCTTCGCGAATGTGATTTGTCGACTTTTGTCATCTATGATCTTTGGTCTTCTTTATTTTTCATCTTGTACTTACAAAACCATAAACAAAGTTGAAGTCCATATAAAAAAGTAACCATCCATAAAGTGCATGGATAACTAGCCATTGTATCTGCCAGTTCTCTAGGAAACTCTTTCTCTGAAATTTTTCTTCAGCCATTCTTCCATCACAAGTTTTCATATCTGTAACTTTTACTTGTGAAAATTATATAATGGAGAATTCTACTGCAACTACTTATTGAATTTCTTCTATTGCATTGTCAAACACAATTATTTAACATTTCTCGTATTAAATAACAAAATAAAATATGTTGCAGACTTCACGATTAACAAATCACATATAAAAATAGTACAAGTAATCACACATAGACACCGTTATTTTTGGACAATTGTCCCTGCAAAAACCCAATGTGGGAGAACTGGTGCAACAGATCTGAGGGTTTCTTTACTATGCAGAAATTCCGAGTACAAATGTGTGATTGTAAATGTCAATCAATCACCTGAAGAATTCTGATGCGAAAAGTCTAAGTGAGACAATTCTCACATCACCACGAAGTTCCGGCACTGACTTGCACCCACACTACTGGCTCTGCGTGATTTCTGCACAAGGATTGTGTCACCCACGCTGTCACTGCGTCATTGCTGCTGCTGCTTGTCATGGTTGCTTCCGTGCTTGCTGCTGTGTGAGACTAGAATGTTCCTTCCTTCCAAAACTGTCCTCCTGAAACCGGATGAACCCTCAGCTGCCCCTCCAACAGAAGTCGAAACTCCCTCTGCTTCTCTATGCTAGCCTAACGTAACTGTTGTTAGGGTAACTCTGCGCTGATGCTTTGGCTCCTCTCTCACTCCTCTTCATGTACTCTCCAAGAGATTTCACCTTTCCCTCTTTGCAAATGAGAACCACTTCGATTTTTCCTTTCACTGAAGAAATTGAACTCTTGATTCTTTCTGTCTGATGTGATTTTCCATAGGCCCCTCACCCTCTTTATATTCTTCTATTGATCCTTCAACGGCCAAGATTAAAACATAATCAAGGGCTAAGATTAACTTGGAGGTGATCCATGACTTTTTCTAGAAGATTCACACTAAGGTTAATTAATACCCTTTAATTAATCAGTTTCCCTAAGTTTACACTTCGGAAAACATTAAAAACGATTATTTATTTTAATTAAACCATCTCTAAGTGGAATCTTCCAAAATCCTTTATGGGTATTATGGAATACATGTGTCTTAGCCCATATACAAAATTACAAGGCTAGAGCACATCCGATGCTACCATAAATCATCACTCCTTCTTAGCGAGGAAAGTGCTCTAGCAAAACAACTCAATGTGTTGCTGTTTAGACTTCTGTAACATCTGTTGCTGTGCTGTTGATGCTGCTCACCAACACTGCACAAAAATGTTGCATCTGTACTGCTGTTGATTTTGCTTACTGCTGCCAACTTCCACTGTACTGCAACTTTCTCCTTCAACTGCACTGAGGATCCATTTCTTACTGAAATGGATTTTCAGTCATTCCTAGTTGTTCCCTGAATTGAGTGAACTTAATTCTCCCTAGAGCCTTAGTGAGTATATCTGCTGTTTGTTCGCCTGTGGGAATGTACTGGAGTTGTACTGCCCCACGCTGAACACAATCTCTGATAAAATGACATCTGATGTCAATATGTTTGGATCGATCATGAAATACTGGATTTTCAAAGAGTTTGATACAACTCTGATTGTCACAGTAAACGCTAGTTGGCTCCATCCTGCTTCTGAATAGACTCACAAGAAGTTTCCAAAGCCAGATTGCTTCACATGTAGCTGTACTAGCTTCCATGTACTCTACTTTAGCTGTGCTCAATGCTATTGACTTCTGTTTCCTGCTACACTAGGACACCATCCCTGATCCAATGTTGAAACAGTACCCAGAGGCACTTTTCCTGTCCACTGAGATTCCTGCCCAATCTGCATCTGTGAATCCACTGAGTTTGACATCCTCTCCTCTGCCATATCTGCTACTGAATCTGACTGTTCCTTGTACATACCTCAGGACGTGCCTTGCTGCGGCCCAATGCACTCTTTTGGGTTCCACCATGAACTGACTAAGAGTGTTGACAGCAAAGCAAATGTCTGGTCTAGTGTTAACCAGATACATCAATGACCCGATGAGCTGTCTGTATAAGGTGGGGTCTACCTCTGTCTCTTCTAATGCATCTATCTTTTTCCAATTGTTGATCATGGGTGTGGTCATGGGCTTGCAATCCTGCATTCTGAACCTCTTTAGAATTTCCAAGGCATACCTCTCTTGTCCCATGAAGATATCTCCATCTTTCTGACAAACTTCCAATCCTAGGAATTAGTGCATCAACCCCAAATCCTTCATGTCGAATTCAACTTCTAGATTCCGTTTGCAATCCTTGATGAGGCTAGATGATCCTGTGAGAAACATATCATCTACATATAGTACTAGTACCAATGGCTCATCCTCTACCAGCAAGTAGTAAATATTGGGATCTGTATCTGTAGTAACCGAACATTGTTTTTCTAAATTCTTCTCTAATTCTTCAATTAGTTTCAGACAATTTCAGAGTTTAGCTAAATCATTAAACAGGAATTACTGCTGTTTCTAAGAATTATTCCAGTTTATGTAATCTACTTCAGGCAACAGTTGCAATTCATCAATTTTCCTTTTCTGTACAATTTAATAGATCATTTCCATACATCTATATTCAAGCAGATACGACCAGAAATCAAAATAAAAGTACGATTTCATGCCATTCAGAAATAAAAGAAAATTCAATATATGCTATAAGGGAAATACCTGACAGTAGGAGAGATGCAGTAGGTGAGTACGGACAGATTATCAAAACAACAATCCTCCCAGCCGATCTAGGATTGTTCCTAGACCCAGAAGATTACTCTTCTGCCCCCGTGCCCAAAATCCCAGAACGATGAAACTCTCCTCTGAAAACTCTGCGTATCCTTCAGTCCAAATGTTCCAAAATATCAGATTTTTCTTCTCCTCCAACTGACCCCCCTTTACTCCCGCACATCCTCCCCCTTATATCTATCTCCCCACCGCCTTTCACTCCCGAAGATCTTTTATTACATTTAAGAGGGTTTGCCACCATTTAAGGCGACCTTATCTTCATTTAAGGGTACATTAAAGTCGAGATAAGATTGATTAAATTATTTTGTTTTAAAAAAATGAGGAATGGGTGTGATGACTTTTGTTTGATTAGAATATTAATTAATTTATTTGATTGTTTTAACCAAATACAATTGTATCGGTTATCCTACTAGTTACTAAGGTATGGGTCATTACATACTTCCTCCCTTCAGAAAACTTCGTCCCGAAGTTAGGGCTTCATATATTCAAGGTTTATATTTTTAAGATTGAATTTCGTTTGTATAAGCATGTTTCTTTTTCTGTAATTTATTTGTTACTTCACATCTCAACCGCCTCTGCAGACTATTCTAAAATCATCCTGTCCTTCCTAATCTCTTCCATTTCCTTCCTATCCGTCCTCTACAGGAATATGACATGGCATCAGTTTTACTGATCCATTCATAGACCTTAAGGATATCAGCGTTGATTATATCGACCTGATATGCTTGTAGGCATCCGGCAGTCATCATCACACGTCTAGGGGAGCGTGACTCGCACAGTCCTCCCATGACTCCGGGT
>JAXQQM020071842.1:0-86745 GCA_034641835.2 Pinus albicaulis
ATGCTATCTATTACATCAGCAAAAATTTATCCCCTGCTGAATTGAATTACACTGTTACTGAAAAAGAATTCCTAGCTGTAATACATGCTGTCAATAAATTTAGACATTATATCACAGGCTACCCTGTTATCTTGTATACATACCATTCTGCTATAAAATATTTAGCAAATAAGCCTGTCACAAATGCCAGAGTAACTCGATGGTTAATCTTATTGCAGGAATTAGACATCACAATCAAGGACCGCCCTGGCAAAGAAAACCCTGTAGCCGATTTTCTTTCGAGAATACCAAAATCAAGCGATGCAGCAGCAGTTGAAGATCAATTTCCGGATGAGCACCTGTTTGCTGTTGCCGTTCAAACACCCTGGTATGATGATGTTGCCAACTACCTCGCAGTAGGTAAATTACCAAAACATTTAACTCCTAATGAGCGCAAGCAGATTATTCAGAAAAGTTCTCGATTTTCATGGATTGGAGGCTATTTGTTTCACACAGGAGCAGACATGCATATCAGGCGATGTGTTAGAGAGGATGAAATTTTTGACATCCTAAAAGCCTGTCACGATGGACCGTGTGGGGGGCACTTCGCTGAGTGTAGAACTGGACATAAAGTATTGCAGACAGGATATTACTGGCCTACGATCTTCAAAGATGCAAAGAAGTTTGTCCAAGCCTGTGACAGCTGCCAGCGAGCAAGACGACCTGGTCAAGCTGATGAAATTCCTCTGAAACCACAGTTAGTCATCGAACCATTCGAGCGATGGGCTCTTGATTTCGTTGGACCCATCAACCCCTCATCAAATCAGAAAACATATATTTTGGTGGCAACAGAATATGTCACCAAATGGGTTGAGGCAGAAGCATTGCCAAGAGCCACAGAGGATTCTGTCATACAGTTCCTGTTCCTTCTATTTGTTCGTTATGGCCTTCCTAGGGAAATAATTACAGATGGAGGACCACAATTTGTTGGGCATAAATTAGCCGCAACACTTAACAATTATCATGTCCAGCATAAGATCACTACTCCATATCACCCACAGGCGAATGGGCAGGTAGAAAGTAGCAATAAGATAATAGAATCAATCCTAACGAAAACCATTGCGTCACATAGGCGTGATTGGGCTACCCGATTACCTGAAGCACTCTGGGCCTATCGAACCACATGGAGGAGCACCACTGGTTACTCACCTTATCAACTAGTGTTTGGAAAACAACCTATTTTTCCCATAGAATTCGAAATCCAAACACTGCGAACAGCACAGGAAGTTGGCCTAGATCTAAGCGAGGCACAACTCAATCGACTACAGCAGATCAATGAATTAGACGAAATTCGGCTCTCTGCACTACAAAATACAGCATTGATTCAACAGCAGCGAGCCAAATGGCATGATGCGCTCATCAAAAACAAAGTCTTCAACGAGGGAGACTGGGCTCTGTTATACGATTCTAGGTTTCAGGACTTCCCTGGAAAACTTCAGACTCGATGGTTGGGACCATACGAAATCCAGAAGGTGCATGACAATGGAACCCTTACTCTAGTTACCATTGACGGTTCTGGATATGCATTCAAAGTAAATGGCCACCGAGTCCATCTCTATCGTAAACCACTCACTCGGGAATCCTTCTGCCAGCAGCTACGCCGAGACACTGATATGGAGATCTTAGGAGAGGAAGAGAAATCTTCCTCACCTGTAATTCATTAAGGGTTCATTTCTTTTTTGCAATTTGTACATAAGTTCTTGTTTTTTTGAGTGGTTCTTGTACATAAGTTTGAATTAAATATTTTCTTGTCATTTTTGCTGTTCCTTTTCTTTCATAAAGTTTGATTTTTGCTCTTCTAAAGATAGCATATGCGTGTTTTTGTATGATGTTGGTTTCGCTTGTTTTGTTGTTCCTTTTCTAAAGGAACAACATTCGGGATCTCTGCTGTTCCTTTTTCAAAGGAACGACATTGTTACATTTTCCGTTGTTCCTTTTGGTTACCACTGTTCTCTTTCTTCAAAGAAACAACATTCTTTTATTATTGTTGTTCCTTTTTCAAAGGAATGGCATTTTGAGTGTTTTTATAGTATTTTTATTTTTGCTGTTCCTTTTTCCCAAAGGAACGGCATTTGCATTTTTGCTGTTTTTTTATCATCCGTCGTTGTTTCTTTTCCAAAGGAACACCACTCGCATACTTCTGCTCTCCTTGTGAAACAACTTATTATTTTTGCTGATCTAAATTGAGGATGCTTCTTGCCCATCTTCTTTCTAGTCTTTAAGATACAGCTATGTATTTATGCATTGAAATATAAAATCACAACATACAGAAATCTGCAAACCATAAATCGCTATATCTATAAGGCTCTGCATTAGTAAGAGGACAAATGGAAGGACATACTTATTTCTTACCTTTTGTTGACATGGTTTTACTAATTTTGCCCTGATTGGTTATCTCTATCATGCTGATTCCCTTAACCTTTTTTTGATTATTACTTGGGAATAAGAGCAAAGAGCTTATATCTTCCTATTGAGATGATAAGACTTCTTCCACCATCCCTACTCTTAAGGAGTGTTGAACCACCCTTTGTGTATAAATAAGGAAAAGTATTCTATAAAAAAAGAAAAAATATGTGAACATGATATGTGAAGTGTCAAATGCGGGATGGGGGTCCGATCGGGGGCTTGACCTACCAGTGAAATGAGGATGGAAGTGAAGTGGCATTCCCATTATGGCCACCACACCAGGGATATGGTCCAAAAGGTATATCAAATAACGAACCTTGGAACAGGAGGTCTCATTACGAGCCGGCCTGCCCACGTTTCGCTCCTTCCTCGTGAATGGCATTATGGTTAACTGGTCACCAAGCCAGCATAATGGTCTACATTTTGACATAATAACACTCCTAAAATTACACAAAGGATTATGGTTCCGAGGGTAAAAAAACAACTCTGCCAAGATTATGGACACCTGTTGGCAGCAGAGTACTGTTAATGGTATTGAAGTCACCTTGCTTACACCAATGGGTAAAGATACTAATATTCTTTTGTTTCTTATCTCCTAGGAACTAATCATATGTTATTTCCCGATTCATACATCGCATGAACATTTATTATTACCAATCATGGCAACGGAAGTGACCATGACCACTTAAGATTTGGCAAGTACGATATATGTCTTATCCACTAGCCTCATATCATAACACAGCAGCCTCTTATATAATATGCGATCAATTCTCTGCCTCGATTTCGGTAATCTGTTGTCCTTTTTTAACATAGCATAATTCCACATGCTGTTCCTTTCTGATTTGGTTGCAGATCGGGTGCCGCCCCTTTATTTGCCGTCTGGGACAGCCTATCATATTGCGGGGGGGAAGGTTAACCTCATCATTCCCTGTATTACGTGTCAAACCACCATTCGGAAAAATAGTGTACGACTGTTTTGCATGGTTTAACGGCATGACATTTCTATTTTTACACAAAATTGCTTTCTGTTGCACTATTGCATACTCTGTGTTTTTTGAAACTTTGCGATTATCACCCTCTCTGTGTTTCAAACAGAAAACGTAGTTGCCGTTCCATTTTAGAATCCACAGTGAAACCATGGGAGGAAGGGCAATTCGAAGCGAGCCTCAATAGTTGACAATCTCTGCTGCTGCCCGGGAGATCCTGGAAAGAGTAGGGTGGTTGAATTATTTCAATCGACTACAGGAGTCTAATGAAACAGTAGCAATGGAATTTCTGCAGAACCTACAGGATGATCATTCCACAGTAAGGGGGAAGCGGATAGCAGTCACTGATGACATAATTGCAGAAGTCTCAGGACTACCAGCCACCGGACCAGTATGGACATTGAAAAAGGAACGATTACAGAAGGTCATGGAAATTTTCCAGGACGAAGGCCAGAGTTTGACAATTAAAGGAAGGGGAGTTCTGCCAGCAACCCTAGGAGAACCCTGGATAGAGTTAGCAAGAATAGTGCAGGGCTACAACACCTGCGAAGGAAGGAAGGACGTGGTAAGACCACGACATCTTAAACTTTTAGTTGTTTTAAAGCAGAAATGCTCTGTGAATTTACCTGCACTCCTGAACTCATTACTGCATGATGTTGCACAAAGTATAAAAAAGGCACAGCACGTAGAGTCAGTCGTTAGTCACCATGGGTTGATACGACTAGTTGTTAGTTGTGGTCTTACCCAGCAGCAGAGCAGCTGGGAAGAACTGATTGCAATGATTGAGGGGGGATTGACCAAGCCATCCCCAAAACGTAGACATTCTATAAGCACACCGGAGCGTCCGGAAAAACGCAGAGGATTAGTACAGCAAGAACCTGTTGCTAGTACAACAGAACGACCAGAGATATCTCAGGAATCGGCAAAGCGCAAGCATGCCATTGATCCACCCAAGCAACCAGAGGAACCCAGAAAATCAGCCTAGTTAGCTCGGATGAGAGGAAGCATAGATAAGCCCAGAAAATCAACCCGGTTGGCTCGGATACGAGGAAGGCTGGAAAAGCTCCAGGGGAGCACCAGCCAACCAGTGATAATTGAAGACGAGCAACCCGAAGAAGAAGTAGCCGAGCCTTCGGGAACAGAAATAGAAGCAGAACTTGAACAGGAGGAAGAAGTGGGACAGCAGGAAGATAGCCCATTACAAGACCTACTGGGAGATGATGACTTGGCCGCAGTCCCAGCCAATATGAGTAAGTATGGTCAACCTTCTAGTTCAAAGGACCCGCACGACAAACCCCAAGAAGAAAACATGCCTGTTCATGAAGAAAGGAGGAGGATGCGAGCAGAACAATGTTCAGGTCCACAGAGAAATTCTAGAGGGAGTAGGAGCGGCATCGTTGCTCGGAAGAGACGGGGAGCCGGTCGAGGTTCTACCCCGAACGACGAGCGGGGAATAGTGAGGAAGAACCACAAGAGGAAGATTTAGCAACTGGTCATGATCCAGTCCGCAGCATACAGACTGCTGTTCCTTCGAATGAAACGCTGGAAATTAAGAAGTTGCGGATGGAACGAGTAAATTGTTAGATACGATAACCCCGGCTTCCAGACAACAAATTAGGATTCTGAAAAAGAACCGAGAAGGTAAGAAAAGGCCGGAGGGAGGAAAAGACAACAAGCGACTGCTTGTTCAAAACCCTGCGAGAATCCCATTGGATTTCCAAATGATGCGAGACGAACGAGATGGATATTCGTGTTAAAACGAGGAAAAGGATGATATAAGGATCCAGTGACAAGCAAATTTAGACAGAGGCACCACCCTCAGGGGTAATAAGGGTTCTGAACTCCAAACAGCATAATAAGAAAGTTCACATAACAAGAAAGTTCAGGTAAAACTCCCGGCCTCCACTGATGTATGGAAAAGAGATCCGAAGACAAAATCCTTGCACAAGATGATGAAACAAGCACAGCAAGAAGCGGAGCAACTTAAAGAGCAAACGGTCCCCCTAGAAAAATATGAAGAGTTGCAGCAGCAACTAAGAGACATCAGTCAATCTAAGAGCCAGGCTTTGGAAGGGTGGATGAAGGAACAAGAGGAAGTTGCACAGGTAACTTGTAGATTAGATACTGTTACCAAACAGATGAATGACTTGTGTTCTTTATACAATAATGTTTTAGCATGTAGGGCCCCTGCTAAAAACTATGCTCTGTTTATATTAGAACGATATTTACAGTTACAAATAAAAGCTGTTAAAGCAGGTACCCCTATACAAATCAACAATGTCAATGATTTTATAGACTGTTGTAAACATTATGGAGTGAAAGTCCAGAGATTGTTGTGTGAACTTTATTTGCACGACCTTGTGCTAAGTCAGGAGACTGAATTAAACCCTGGTCCCTCCATTGGAGATATCCAATTCCAAGCATTCATTTCATTTGGGGTTAATCAAATTAAGTGGCTCAAAGCCTATGATACTTTCCAGAGTCAATAAAATGGTCTATATTTACGAGTTAGGGCTGAGCCTAGGAACCCAGCACAGTTATGGAAAGCTCATATAAACCACATAAGGACTCCAGGGGTCATTGAGACATTAGGGCCCATGCATGAGGCGCTTGTTCATGAAGGTTTAGAGTATTTCCTTTCCATCAAAGACTTGGCCATTAATGCAGCCAAATTTCGATATCGAATCTCTGATCTGAACATCCAGCTCAGAGAGCCATTTAAGTATGAGAACTTTGAGTTAGCTGCCAACCGTTTGAACCTCTATGGCGAGAGCATTCTGAAAGAAGGGTCATCCTGGTTAGGATATAGATTTCGCACTCCAATTATTTGGCACCCTGCACCCGGATACCAGGCCCTGTATGAAATGCCTGAGGGGAAAACAGGTCAGTTCTTTGACTATCTAATCCTCCCAGCATGGTTGGTAGGCCTCAGCATGAGACTCCTTCTCATCCTTCTCAGGCACATATTCTCTCAACGCATTGCATGTCAACTACAATGTTTTCATGAGGACATGAAACAAGGTAAAGCGAGTGTGTGGAGTACTAAAAAGTATGCTTTTGATGATTATTTCGATTGGCTTTTTAATAGCATTTGTGAACCTTTTCGTGTCATGAATTTGGAAAGTAATAAGGGACTATAACAAAACATGTGAGAATTGATATGCAAGACTTAGCCACTGATAATGGTTATTTTCTATACAGGAAAAGGAGAAAACGAGGGATTGCCATTCCAAAGGAAAGGACAAAGTCGAGATAACTGCTGTCCCTCTGGACGAGAACCGAACGCAAACAAGGATAAATAGATCAAAGCAAATCGGCTCGGAAAAGAAGGAGAAGACACCAGCTCAGCGCAAAAGAAACGACAGGATGAAGAGTTAACAGTTTGGCGAATCCCTCAGGATCTTCGATCCTGAGGGATCACTGCTTTATTTACCTTGTTACTTGGACATCTCCGCCGTCGTCTTTATATAAAGAGACAACACTGTTAGCTTGAGGAGGAAGGATATAGAGATAGGATACACTTTTATGTAATTTTCTGTAAAACATCAGCTTTGATTATTAAGTTTCGTTGAGAACTGGTTCAACGTATTTTTGACCGATGCATTAATAAAAGCTTGGTGATTATTTCATCTCCGCATCTGGATTAACTTCAAGCGGTGTATCCTTGGAGGCTAAGGGCCCGGCCCCGAAGGACACTTGCTTCTGTACCATTACGACTTTATTTACTTGTGTGGTTTGTTTATTATTGTTATTTGGTAATTTGTGAAATTATGCTTTATAAGTTCATACTACATGCTGTTAAGATTGAATCATTGAGGTTTTTGTAGATAGAATCGTGTGTTGACTCCGTATCAAGTTATTAATCCTTTCAAGAGTTCATTGCATGTTCTTACTTGTTATGTTCTGGTACATTATAAACATTCGCGTTGTGTCGTTTCTAATTTGTCAGTCTTGTTTCATAATTCATTAATCGTTATTCTTTGTTCCTTTAGTGTGATTTGTGTGAATTGCCTTTAGAGTGAAGAGTTGTTATTTGATTGCAAAGAGAGTATTTGAGTTAATTAAGTTTGGTTACAACCCGCGGGACTTAGTTATTCAATTGTCTTTGTTCCATTTTAGACTTATTTTGTTCAATCCTTTATTCGCTTTGCTGTTCCATTTACTTGCAGTTGTTGGTGTGGTGTGAGAGACGATCTAAGGCTGTAGTGAGCATTGGCAGTCACTGTCTAGCTCCCAGGCCCGTGGTCTATGCTCTAGTTTCCTTTCCATCAGTTTCTGAAGGGATGGGTTATCACTGCCGAACCCTTGACTGATAAGATGTTGAGTTTTCTGAGTGTGTGATTTATTCTTTGAAGTAATTTAGTTACAGAAAAGCATCCATTTACTCTTGTATTTCTTAAACACTATACTACTAGCATTACTCTGACAGGTGATAGCCTCAGATTGAGTCACTCTTTGTAATAACAAAACGCTTCCAGATTGACATATTAATGTGAGGTAATTAGAGGTGAAAGAGATCCTTTTTATAGCTCTACAACAACAAAGGAAATTGTGTGGCTCTGGAAAATCCTGGAAGATTTGCAGATGAAACAAATGTATTCCACACCACTCATGATCGACAACACTTCTACAATAAAGTTGGCCAAGAACCCAAAGTTCCATGATCGAACAAAGCAAATCAATACAAAGTACCATCTAATTCGACATCATGTTCAGGCCAAAACTATCCATCTACATCATTGTTCCACAAATGAGCAAACTGCTGACATCTTCACCAAAGCACTTGGAAGAGAAAAGTTTGAAAAGTTCAGATCGATGCTTGGACTCACCAACATCCCTTCAGATTAAAGGGGGGAATGTTGACACCTAATCCTATGAGATGGGTGTGGATATTTAATTTTGTATAATAAATACTATTGGGAAATAAGGAAGGCCAAGAGTCATTGGGAGATGAATCCCAATAGCTTCACCTCCATGTATAAATGTATGTTCATTCTTCATTCAATAACACATTCTGATTTGAGGAGTTACCTCCTGGTTTGACAAACCCCAACTCGCACTTCAGAACATTAGTGTAGGACTCTTAAAGGATTCCATGCTCATGGGAACCTTTGCATTACCGACGACTGTGACGTCGATAGAAATTGCAAGTATAGAGACCTGCTACATGATCTCTTCCACTCCATCTAGCTTAAGGAAGAGTTCGGGTGATTATGAAATTGTTACGTTTGATGAGTTTATGCCTCCCAGCCCTATTGAGTTGGCATAACAATCAATCTATTTGGCTTGGGTGGCAAATCCAAAATCATCATCGCCGGTTGTTTGGGTTGATCGTTCCCTAGATTTTGGTACTCTATATGATCCTTTTTCCTCAACTTTCTTGACAGATGAGAATATTTTGGAAACCATGACGTTGGAAGGAGAACCATGGGAATATTATCATCATCGTTCGCATCTTCCTGATTATGAAGAAAATAATCTTAATGAACTATATCACCCATCAATCAAAAATTTCTTTTCGAATTATTTTCCTATTAATGAAATTGATTCCGAGCGAAATTTGTCAAATATTGAAGAAACCATTTCTATCGATATTTCGACCAAACCCGACATTGTAGAAAAATATTCATGTCGGTGTATCTTGTTCTCCATCTGAACTCAAAACATATCGCTCTCCCTTTTGTGAATTCCATGATGTATTTGCTTGGTCTTATGAGGAAACTCCAGGCATAGATAATAGTATCATTAAAAACACTGTTAATATGTACCTTGATGTCAAGCTGGTACGTCAACGCCTTCGTCCTGTTCACCCGAAGAAGGCCGCTGCCATTAAAGCAAAAGTTGAAAAGTTTTTGCGTGTTGGTTTCATTTACCCTGTTCCACTAACTGAGTGGGTTTCCAACATCGTTCCTGTTATGAAAAAACAAGGAACCATCAGAGTGCGCGTCGATTATCGGGATGTCAATCTTGCTTATCCAAAAGACAACTATCCTACTCCCTTTATCGACCAGATTATTGACGATTGTGCTGGATGCGAAATATTTTCGTTCATGGATGGATTTTCTGGCTACAATCAAATCAATATGCACCTAGAGGGTCATATAAGACAACATTCATCTGTCCCTGGGGCCAATTTGCTTATCAGAAACTACCGTTTGGTTTAAAGAATGATGGGGAAACTTTTCAGAGAGCAATGGATTATTCTTTCAATGACATCAAGTACATTGTTCAACCCTATCTAGATGATTTACCCGCACATTCACGAAATCAGACTGATCACCCGATGCATTTGAGAGCCATCTTTTTACACTGTTGACACTACAAAATATGTCTCAATACATATAAATGTGTGTTTTGTGTTGGTTCTAGTCATTTGTTTGGATTCGTCGTCTCAAAAGAAGGAATTCAAATCGACCCATTGAAGGTCCAGGCCATTCTTGATTTTCCTGCACCATCAAATTTACTTCAGATACAAAAACTTCAAGGAAAGGCTAACTTCCTAAGGAGGTTCATACCCAACTACGCCGAAATGGCTAAAGGATTTACTCGACTCTTGAAAAGGGGATTCCCATCCATTGGGACCAAGTTGTGCAAGATTCTTTTGATGTTGTCAAGGATACTATTGTCCGGGTGTCATTAATGTATTCCCCCAATTATCAGAGTGATTATTTCTTATATACCGCCGCAATTGATACGAGCATTCCTATGGTGTTGGTCCAAGTAGAAAATGGAATAGAACATTTGATCTATTATTTGAGTCTTGAGCTGTTGAATTCAGAATCTCCATATTATGCATTTTTGCGTCTACGTTTCAGGTCTAGATCAAGACCCATCATCAGGACAAATCCTGCCAAGAAGAGAGGAGGTTAGATGCAATAAATATAAATCTGAGAGGCACCTGAGGATTGAGCGTATGTCACGTAAATGAAATAAAAATTTAATTTTAGTAAATTTTATTATTATTCTAAATTAAATTATGTCTTAGATTAATGTTAAAAGTTCATTTTAATTGATTATTATTGGATTTTAGAAATTAAATATTATAATTAATTTTAATTTTAAAATTATTAGAATTTAGAGAGTAAATATTACATTTCAGGGTCATTATGTGAATTAATTGTGGATGATTAATCTAGAAATGTTATTATATTTATAATGAATCCCTTATTATTTATTAATTAAATTATTAATATTAATTATAATCTTAATTAAGAATGGTATAACTATTACTAAATATTTGTTTAGTTAATAACATTAATATTATAGTCACAGAATCTTTATCTTATTAGGTAAATAATATAGGTTCTTAAAGGTGGGTTAGTATTAAAACGATATTATATGTATTTTAAATGTTAATATTGATATGATAATAGTGAGGAAGTTAACTATTATTAATAATATTTGTAATAATAGAGTTAACTACTATTAAATTTGTTGAGAAGTTTAGATGAATATTATAGTTTTTATAGAGTGGGTTAATATTAATTATTATTATTATTATTATTTTTTGCTGGTTTAGACTAATCCTAATGTTTCCATTTTTGCTCCTCCCATCCCACCCACGGGTTTCGAACCGGTGACCTTGCAGACAGAGTGCCTTAACAGTGCACCCCCGTCACCGACTACTCTACACCACGTGGGCTATTATTATTATTATTATTAATAATAATATAAATGTTAATTATAATATAATTAGGAATAGTTACTCTTAACTATTACTAATGATATTATTTAATTAATATTGATATTAGTAATTCAATTTCTTTTTTCTCTTATTTATGACCTTATATAAATGTTAAAACTTCTAAAGAGGGTTAATAATAGGGGAATATTTGTAGAATGGTACTAAGAAGTGAGGGGATGGGTTTTTTGTGAAGGGATGGGAAAGAGGGAAGGGAAAGAGGAGGAAGGTGTGGAGAAGAGGAATGAAGAGGAAGTCAAGGGTCAAAGAAGGAAAGAGGAAGAGAGCGCAGTAGGGGAGCCCAAGGATAACCTAGTGTAAGGGAAAGTGGTGGGGTGGCAACAACGATGGAAAGTAACTTTTTAAGATCGGGGAAATAAGGGGACCCAATTTCTTCTAAATTCCAAACCACCGTCCCTGTTGAGGTTTTCAGGATGTTTGATGATTTCCAGCGCCTCATGTATTTTCCTTTTGTAATAATGATTTTCATTGGCAATCACCCTAGCATTTTCTAGGTAGATGTGGTGATGTGTCTTATTAGAGTGACCTACCAGAGCCGAAGTTTTTGTTCTCCCAATTCTGATGTCAGCACCATGTTCTTTAAGCCCGATCTTGAAATATCTTCATGTTTCTCCAATATAAAATTTTCCACACGAGCAATTTATTTGGTATACGCCCTTTTTTTGGAGTGGATCAGGGTTGTCTTTGACATATTTCATCCTTTGATTGATTGTCATTAGCGGCTTAAATGAGGTTCCAATATTATTTTTGGCGAGAACTTTTGTTGATCCCCTGAATGTAAGGGAGGTATGCTTTAGAGTTAAGGGTTACATTTGGAGGATTTATTTTATTTCTGGATCTGGCTCTTTGTATGGCTTTGATGATATCTCTGTTCCTATATCCCATATTAGTGAATTCATTTATTAAATATGAAATTTATTTTTCAACACGATTATGATCATAAATCTTCAAGGCTCACATGAAAAGAGTCATGAGTACCCCCATCTTCTGAGCCGAATGATGGTGTGAATTTGCATGGAGATAATTGTCAGTATGCGCCTTCTTTCTAAACACCTTATGTCCAATGGATCCATATTTGTTTCTGATGAATAGAGTGTCCAAGAATGGAATGCAATTGTTATCTTCATCTTCCATAGTAAACTGTATATCCTTGGATTAGCTATTGAGGTGGTTTAGGAACTTCTTAAGTTCATCATCTCCATGAGACCAATCGACACTGGTGTCATCCACGAATCTAATCCAGAATTTTGGTTTTAGTGGGTACAAGTCAAGGGCCCCTTTTTAAAATATTTCCATGAAGAGATTAGCCACTATGGGGGATAGAAGAGATCCCATGGCTTCTCTTGATGTTTGTTCAAAAATCTCTCCTTGGAAAGTGAATAAAGTTGAGTGTAGACATATTTCAGCAAACTTTGCAGTCTAGGGATCTGCAAATTCTTTGACAACCTCGACAACTTCATCTAAGGGGATTTTTGTAAAGAGCTGGACCACATCAAAGCTTACAATCTTATCGCTAGGTTCCAGATTCACATTTTTAATGAAATCCACATAATGTTTGGAGTCCTTGATGTACGAGCTGGTTTTTCCGATGAGAGGTGCTAAAATGTTAGCAACGTATTTGGATAATTCGTAAGTAGGAGATTTGATAGTGTTAACAATAGGTCTGAGGGGGGCACCAACTTTGTGAATTTTAGGTGCTCCATAGATACGAGGGGTGATTTCAATATCTAGTGATAGGCTCTTTTTTAATTTTTCCTCAGGGCTAGAATCTTTAATAGCTTTCTTAACTGTTTTTATAATCTTGGAAATATGGTTTTAGTCGTAATCTCAATGATACAGAAGTGAAGTATTTGTACATAGAAAATCTTTCCTTGGAAGCTGTTCAAGTTGTTCAAATATTTCACCACTACATCATGTTTCGGAAGACCATTTTCATTTCAGATTGAAACCCCATGACTTATATATTATCATGTCAATTGCTGGGGGGGAAACATTCAAAATGGATTGTCATTTTGTAGGAATTTGATTTGGAATTCATCAAATCCAAGTCAAAGAAGTCTTTAGTTTTGGCTAAGCTTCTCTGCGACCTTCCCTCTGATAGTACTGATACTACATCAGAACCATCTATTCCTGATGAGTCTCTGTTCCTGATCGGATCATCTAATACTTGGTATGGGGATTTTATCATTTATCTCCAAACCCAGAATTTTTTTCCTGATACCTCTCGCTTTGACTAGCGACGTATTCGATACCAAGCCAAAGATTATTTGATCGTTGGTGATACACTTTATCGTCATGGTGTCGATACAATTTTAAGAAGGTGCCTCACTCATGAGGAGGCCGAAAAGGTTTTTAATGATTTTCATGTTGGGGCTTGTGGTGGACACTTGTATAGATACACTACTGCGCAGAAGATACTCCACGCTGGTTAATTTTGGCCTACTATTTTTTGCGACTGCATCCTCACAGTCAGAAGTTGTCATGCGTGCCAGATATTTGATCGTAAAATCCACAAACCGCTAACGCCAATGCATCCTGTTGTCTCTGTAGGACCATTTTCGAAATGGGGCATTGAATTCATGACCTGTAACCGTCGTTTGTCTGAGGGGCATGGTTATATTATTGTCGCAGTAGAATACTTTACCAAGTGGGCCGAAGCGATTCCTATATTCAACAACACAGGACAAACAACTGCATTATTTTTCTTTAATCATGTCATTGCACAGTTTGGGGTCCCATGGGCTATAGTAACATATCATGCGAAGCATTTTTGCAACCACATGATGACTGAATTGACTGCCAAGTTAGGATTGTCACATGATAATTCTACTCCTTATTATCCACAATCAAATGGACAAGTTGAAGCTATCAACACGATTCTTAAGTGTAAGCTTCAATGAATGATAGGAGTTCATAAAAGAAACTGGAATTTGATCTTGTACTCGGCTTTATGGGCGTATCGAACCTTGGTGAGAAACGCAACCGAATTTACTCCCTTTCAATTGGTGTATGGTCTGGAAGCTATCTCGCCAATCCAATGTGAAATACTGTCGTTGAAACTCGCAATTGACTTGTTACCTGACACCTCAGAAGAAGAAGCACGTATTTTTAACCTCATCCATCTTGATGAAATGCGTCATGAATCCCAATTGGCCAACGAAGTGAATAAGAGACGTATAAAGGCGCAATACGACAAAAATGCCCATGTAATATCCCCAATAGGGAACGACAGCAATATTAAACAATATTGCTTCAGAAATAATACATTTCAACAAATTAAGTGCAGGAGGCCAATATGGAGGCTCAAAATTTACTTATACATCAGCAAATCAAATTTATAATGAGGCCCATACAATGTATTACAGGAAATAGAAGACAAAAATGGAAGAAATCCCACAAAAGAGGTGCTGCTAACACATGTATTCACTACAAAAAGGCTTGACATCATTATTTTATAGAGAATATAGTAGCTGAAGATTAAAACTTAGATCTAGAGCTGAATAATGCATGAAAAGTCAGATCTATGACAAATCCATACACTACAGAGTCTCTACTTTACATACCCCTTGGGGTTTTCAGAAAAACATGAAGCACATGGAGTAGATATGCAAAATGATTTAGAATTTCTGAAGCAAATATAGGAGTATTCAGATCAGATCTAAATATGACATGGAATAGATCAGAAATCCATGGATCACCACAGTGAAGGGCAGATCCCCAACACTACAGATCACTCCTCAAAGTTTGCCAAAACACCCTGCAACTTTCTTCTTTGCAAATAACACAGTCCTGGAAGATAAAATATGTTGTAGACTCAATGAACTGTTTGGCCTGATGCCAAGGTATGGATATGAAGCTCCAATGATCCAATACACTCTTATCAAGGGGATAGAAGAATTTCCCACTGAAAAGAGGCACTAGATTGGCCTAGATCTGAGTAGATCTAGCCTCCACTTGCTGCAGCTTACAAGGACAACCAAACCCTCAACAGGATCTGCATTGTAGTTGGAAGATGAAGCTTGGCCAAATGCATGATAGTGGATAAGATCAGAAAGACTCATCCAAGAGGTCTCTCAAGGAAGGAGGTGGGATTCCCAATCAGGAACACCCAGTGCTAAACAACACTATTCTCAGCTAAACAACAAGAGAATGATATATGTCTAAACAGAAAATATATTAAGAAATATAACATAATCAACAACAACCTTCTTCTGATGTCCTCCTCTTCCTTTTATAACATAAAAAGTCTTGCAAAACCCTAAACCATCTCAATGATTTAGTTCCTTTCACATGTGTAGCCTCCAACTAAAACTACGTTGTGCATCAAGGAGATTCACTGTATCTAGACAACACTGTTGATTTGGTCCTAGTTGACTTGATCAAATGATCCAGCTTCTTTCACACCTAAGTGTGCTTATGTAAATAGCCCAGATTTAGCTTTGTTCACATGTGGCATTGATTTATTTTTCTGTTTAGGAATTTTATTGATACTCCTTTACAATTTTATTCATGAAACAGAAAAATGAAACAAAATAGTACATTCCCATTAGCTTGGGCTAATTGGGAATATTACAGTCCAACCTCGCATTTTCTCAGAGGGTGGCTTGGTCCTTCTTTATGATTAAGAAGCTGATGTAATAGGTACAGGGAAATTTGAGCCATTATGGCATGGCCTCTATATTGTCAAAATAGTTCTTGCTAAGGGTGCCTACGAGTTTGTGGTTTACGATGGAATTCCGTTGGCGTAGACTTGAAATGGGTTGTATCTGAAACATTACTATGCTTAATCATGATCATAGTAATTTTTTGTATTATATTGTATATATATACTATCGATTTGCATTCACTGTCTTAGTTTATTTTTTAGAGTTTTCTTGACATTAGTAATCTGCTTTAATTTTATCACAGATGTATGAATCTTTGGAACCATTTGTTGGGTATGCTGATGGTGCTATTCATAGTACGTAGAATCTATCCTCTGCAGAGTGGGCCATTTTCGCTCTGAACAACGAGTTAGTGGTTTTTCAATGGATTTGTATCCGTAGATCGATAAACAATATCGCTGAGTATAGCGCGTTGATCAAACTTCTCTCTTATGCCATTTCATTTGCTATTAACTACATCATCATAAGGTTAGATTCACAACTTGTGGTATTACAACTTACTAGTGTTTATATTGTTATAAATCCAACACTGCATCGTTTGTTCCTAAGAGTTCGAATTTTGGAAAGGCATTTTGATTTTATTCAATATCAACACATTTCCAAAAACTTGAACACATTGACTGATTCTTTAGCTAATCATGTTTTAAATATAAATTTGCAACAAATGTAAAGATACATTCACATAAGTGAATATGATTGCGCAATAAACATAGGAAAACATTGAAATCAAATAGATAAAGAGTTATAGGTTTTTACAAAAATTGGTCCCAAGACACATTGGTCATCTGACCTCAAAATGTATGCAACATGTCAAAAGTAAACTAGTGATGCTCATGGTAACATGCTATAGATCTAGCTATCCTACGCAGTAACCACATCCAGCGGTTAGGAACACCTATAGTGTGGCACTGTAGTTTATGTGTATCTCTTCAATCCAGAAATCCAGAATCTCGAAGGTAAACCCCTCTATGCGCTGCCGAAGCTTAGATAGAGTCTCAACCATGTCTAAATTCTGAAGGAATACGCTCCTGATAGCCCTCTCTGCTAGCTCATCCACTTCATGCTCTAGTTCCTCCACCGGTTGAACTCGACCAACATATGAATTACATTAAAACTTTAGTTTAATCTTTGGAAAACATCGAAATACAAAAAAATTGTATAAACCTTAGAAAATTAAAAAAACATGGTCAAAACATTCTTACATATTGCACCCAACTGAGCGCCTTCTGGTAAAGCTAAGTCTGGATCTCCTCGGAAATCAATGCCTGCATATGCATACTCATCGATGGCGATAAAATTTCGTCTGAACCAGGTGAAAAATGCAGCCGAGAACACAATGGATGATTGGCCTGCATGCCTAGCCATTAGTTCTACCCATCTCTGCATCCTGGGATCTCTAGGGTTAGACACACCCAGTGTCACATGCTGAGGTTGCATCAGTGGAATCCGCTCTAAGGCAAATTAAATGAGGATCAAACCATAACCAAATTTTTTATTCCTTCCTCCCTTTGCCTTGTTCATTTGTTCTCTTATTTGAGAAAGTACAACTTCAGACTAGTTGAAGACTGTTGGCTCCATGCACTCTGGCGCGTACTGCATATATGATCTATTCGATACATGTAGTGTAACGATGCTGACAAGCTTTGTGATCATGAAAAGAATGGTTCTCAAAGGAAAATCACGAACATCACAGATGTTTATTTTCCCATCCTTTCTTAGCTTTTCCCCTGGATAACAATATTGCTAAACATAATCTCTCACCATCTCTCCTCCAAGAGCAGACCCTGAGAGATAAATATGCAAGCCTCTCCTCGATAAGCTTGTAAGAAAATATACATCCTCCACTGTAATAGGAACCACCTTATTCCTAATGTGAAATGCCTCAATAGACGGATCCCATGCTTGAACTAGGAACTCCAAAAGTTCTATTTGTTGCCTCATCCCTGACAAGCAGAAGTTCTTTAATAACCCACAATCTCTTAGGGATCTTACTATACTCGAATCATTTAAGGCAATCATATTTTGTTCTTCATGCTCTCTTTCTCTCCAAGTAATCGTTATTCTAGTCTGATGAAATCCTGAAACATAATCATAAGACTCGTTAGACTCCTTTTCATGCAAAAATTAGGAAACTTTTTGGGTACAATGCAAGAATCAAGAATGTGAAATATGCCCAATGCAGCCTTGAACAAGGGACAGTGCATTTCATATGCACCTAGGCTTCAATTTAGGTGCTCCACAATGCAGTTTTCGATGCTCAAGGGAGTGTTTCCCTTTTTGGAAAAAGAATTTACCATAAGGGGCCCAAATCCAAAAAAAATTGCAATTAAAAGAAATGAATTGACTACTAAAAGAAAGAGAGGGTTTATGGCACCAACATAGATCAAACGACGATGAAAACCATCCATTGAATCGATCACAATTGATGACTGAAGTTCGGGGGCAAAAACAGGTTCAAAGCTCCAAAATGAAAATGGTAACTTTCAAATGATAAAAATGAATAGTAAAACTATTTTAATTAGTCATTTGATTATTTGCAAATAATATTTATTGCTGTGACTATGGTTTTATTCTATTTTTATCATGAAATAGGCATTTTTAATCCATTTTATATTGTTTAGAATAGGTTTTGCAACTGATGAGCAGATTAGTTGTGCAGATTTATTTCAAGAATGATTTGACCACAAAGCATACTTTTATCCTTAGTTTTCGAGCTTTGATAAAAATGAAAAAGGACTTGAAGCACACTTTTATCTCTTTTTTGAGCTTTGATAACAACAAAAAAGGAACCCCTGAAGTCTTCTTTTAGCTCTTTTCAGACTCTGATAATGTGAAAAGATTGCTGAGCACTTATAGATTATTTAAGAAAAAATAATGCCTTAGTTGAACATGGCTAGGAGGTTCTCTCAGATATTATTTTACACTTTTTCGGATATGAGTGACAACTTTACGAAAAATTACTTATGGAGTTTTCTTTCATCCTCTTTTTCCAACTCTCTAAATATGAAAAAGGATCAGGCTGTCACTATCGTTAGGCTCGTTAAAACATAAAATAGCGATGAACTTGTTGATCATGGCAAGAATCAAGTTTCATTCATCGCTAGACTCGTTAAATTATTAAATAGTGATACATTATTCGCCCGAAGGGTTGAATTATAGATCAAGCATATGTTATACTCCTCAAGCTTGTTAAAAAATAAAGAGTTACTGGTCGACAAATGACCAGGGAAAATTTTGAAAAGTGAACAAAACTTTTTACGGTAGTAGGTCACTCTTGAAAATGACACTTCACTCCATCATTGTGACTATTTGGGTTGGGTAATCTTCTTGATGATTCATTCATACCTATGGTTCATCATACCTTCACTTCAGTTTTGGGTCAATGCTTCCAACTCATCTTAGTGTCAGCGATATGTTCAAGAGAAGTCATCCAATGAATACTAATCCTTCTACAATACTCATAAACCTTCATTCTCATGACAATCATACCTAAATATTGCTAAATCAAGTCATACTCTGTCTCCGAAATTAGTAACTCCCATTTCGCAATAAAGTGACTTCTTGTCAATGTCAAATCATCATCCAGGAAGTTTACTTAGAAACATCATCTTCTAGTACCATGAGGCTTGTTACAACATTGACAAGATCCTCGCTTCTGGACTTTTGACCGAAGGATTTTGTTCGGCATTTGACATAAAATAATCTATTCACACCTTACAAAATGTACTGCAGTACCTTGAGGGCCATTAACATTAATGGTGGTTCTCTCGCGTTTGTTAAAAACTCACATCATTGGCTGGTAATGAAATGATGTATTACCATGTTCAACTAAAAATCATATATTCACATGGCTAGACTTGTATCCAAACGATCGAGTGAATGAGATAAGAAGACCCCGGATCTAGTTTTAGCCATCTGTAATATCCCAAAATCAGGACTGCTAGCAAGGCATGCCTGAAAAATGCATTTTCCAAGAATGGATGCTATAGCTCTTGAAACCAGCCCTTGGATCCCCTATATCTGAGTATCTAAGTCCTAAACCGAAGAGGAGATTAGGAAAAAATATTTCTAGGTGGGTTAAACAGATCTCCCACACCTAGTAAGGCTTGAAAAATGCCCAAAGAAGGGACTGCAGCAATACAAAAGAACACTTCCCAGAAAATAATGCAGTTCTAGTTAGAAGTAGCAACAAGGCAATATGATAGCTCAGAAATAGCTTATACAACAGTAAATCAGATTTACATTACAACCGATACAATGTACAAGAGAAATATGGAGACTTTCATGAAGAAAAACCCTCTAAAAGAGGTGATGCAACAATGTATTTCATTGCAAAGCCTTGACAACATTATTTTTATAAGTAAACAACAGCTGTAGGTTACAACTAAGATCTAGGATAGATCCGTGTACAAAATATTGGATATATATCAGATCTATACACTATATTGTCTCTATTTTACACCCCCCTTGGGGTTTTCAGCAATACATGAAGCACAAAGAGTAGATCTAAGATCTACTGCAGTAGATCTACAGAATGATTCAGAATTTCTGAAGTAGATAGATCAATGGATAGATCATATCAGAAACATACATGGATTAGATGGCTAATCCATGGATCACCACAATGTAAGGAAGGCTCCTTTACACCAGAGATCTCTCCTCCAAATAGTTGTCAAACACCCTGCAACTCTCCACTTGAAAAATAATGCAGTATAGGGAGATAAAATGTGTTGTAGGCTTGATGTAGAGTTTGGCCTGATGCCAAGTTGTAGATCTGAAGCTCTAATCAGCTCATACACTCTTGCCAATAGGATAGAAGGCTTTCCCACTGAAAAGAGGCACTAGTCTAGTATAGATCTGAATAGATCTAGTCTTCACTTGCTGCTGCTCACAAGGAGAACCAAAACCTCAACAGGATCTGAGTTGTAGTTGGAAGGAGAAGCTTGGCCAAATTCCTGATAGTGGACAAGAAATGCAAGACTCTTCCAAGAGGCCTCTCAAGGGAAGAGGTGGGATTCCTGATCAGGAACACCCAATGCTAAACAACACTATTCTCAGCTAAATAGCTAGAGAATGAGAAGTGTCTAAGCAGACAAATCCTTTCAAGACAATATGTTAAAAAACCCCTCTCATGTTGCTCTCCTCTTTCATTTATAGGATGAAAGCCTTGCAAAACTCTAAACCATATCAAAGGTTTAGCTCCTTCCACATTTGAATCCTCCAACTAGATCTGCGTTGTTCATCTAGGTACATTGCATCTGGACAACACTGTAGATTTGGTCTTGTTGACCCAGTCAATTGTCACAATCCCTCTTCACACATGAGGGAGTTTTATTAAGGTAGCCCATATTTAGCCTTTTTCACATGGGCATTGATTTATTTTGCTGTTTAAAGAGTTTTATTTGTCCTCCTTTACAACTTTTTTCTTGTAACAGAAAATGGAAACAAAAGTAAATATTCCTATTAGCTTGGGATAATTAGAAATATTACAGTCCTCCCCTCCAAAATGTTTCTTGTCCTCAAGCAACTAATAAGGTGAGTGCTGCAACTCATTTCCTCCTCCACTGGTGTCACAAACAAAGGATAAGCTTCTCTCATAAGCTAAGTGATCACCAAACCATCCATCCATGACTTGTCCCAATAATGTTCTCATGGGATGCAAACAACTCCTCCCATAAGGAAACAATGAATCACATGAAACAATCATGGTTTGCCCCATCCCTCCCTAAGATATAAAACATAAAGTATAGGGAGTGTAGTCATCCCATAGGGCACATGCATGCCTTCCCTCCTTCCTCCATTTATCCCCATGAAAATTACAAGTACATCATCAATATAGGGGATCAAAACAATGTACAAATAAACAGAAATGTGTGTACATGGTGGTAGATCATAGTCCCACAGGTGGAATTAGCACAGAGCATCCCCTGCTTGCATCAAATAAATATATGGTAAGTGGTTTTCCCACCACTTACTTGCTGCCCAAGACATCTCACTATTGCAGAATACGTGAGATATATTTGGTGCCTTTGGAAAGCACCCATCATGAAAATAAATCCCCCTTTGCACATCAAGGGAGTGGCCAAATTCAGAATTTTTAGTGGCCCAACAATTGCCATAAGATTTACATGATACATTGCTCCTTTTAGGAGTCATGGCCTGCATAAAATTGGTGAAAGAATGCATGAAATCAGAAGATAAAACACATGTACTAAGAGCATGCTCTTCACCAACAATCCTCCTCCTATCAATGGAGTGGTGCATAGATGTACTCTCTTCTTCAAGTGAAGAAGGAGATTGCTGATTAGGCTCTTCCTTAGAGTCATGTTGCTGCTCCAGCTCCACAAGGTCCATGCATCTCTGACAATGTTGATATAGTTCTCTCTCAAAGCCTTCCCAATGATAGCTCCTCAAAATAATATTGTTGAGCTTCATAGAATAGGTGTGGCTGAAATTGAACTCTTCATAAGTCCTCTGTAGTAACTTATCCTTGTGATTGGAAGCTCTAGATAAGAAGATCCTACCATGATTATATATTACTTCATCAAGGATTGAATAGCTCTCTTCATGCAACAAGTCATCAAGAATCATGCAAGTATGAAGATCCTTCGAATATTCCACCAACAGTTGGGATTTCCAATAGGGATCTAATGTGCCCAATAATGACAACACTGATAGAGTGTCATCTGAAGTGTTTGCCATGTTGTGGTTCTCCTCCTTGACATCTCCCATGTCAAATGTGTATGTTGGAAATTCAAGCTTCCCATTATCCTCCTCCTTGAAATCTCCCATGCCAAAGGTACAAGGTGGGAGGTTTCCAATCCTCCTTTGCTGCCCTCCTTGCTCATGCACATGCTCAAAAGGAAATGGAAGTCCTTGGAAGTTAGTCTCCCATGGAAGGCTATGCCTTATCAAAAACCTCCTTGGTTTTATCAAAGCATGCATGTGTGACCCCCATCTCTCATCATGTATGGAAGAGGATCCTCCAAACAAGTTTGTCTTCTGATTCAAGGATTGCCTTCCTTGCCTCATGATGGTGTCAACCTTCATTCTTGCAACATATTTTCTCAGTGTAGTATGGGATGAGAGAATGGATAGTGATGTTAAGGGAAAAATTATTTCCCTCTCCTTGTACTTTCCCCATACTCTCAACGCTGAAGCATGGCCTTCTAGTGCTCCTTCCCTTCTTGGATCTATGGAAGGAACATCAATGCATGAAACATATTTCATCAAATCTGAATCAGGTGGTCTCCCATATGGCATAATACAGGATAATGATGTATCATGGCTCATTCCCATGTGAACAATAGATGGGAACATATCATGACTACTTCCACTACGCAAAGCCATCTCTGATTGCTGTGTGGAAGTATCATGAAACTTGGAGACCCCTTTTAGTGGTGTAAGAGTGCCTCTGATTGGCGCTTTTGCCCCATCTTCTGATAGTGGTGTTGGGGTCCCGTGATTTAGCAGATTGGCATACCAAATGACAAGGAAACATACAAACCAAGCTTTAGAGCTCTAGGATCTAGCCCTCCTAGTCTCAGACAGGGATCTCTCAATGTGTGCAAAGATATGTCTTGTTTGATTTTAAGGGTTGATTTTAGGATAGTTATTAGGTGCAAATTTGTTTGTTTTTTTGGTTGGACATAGATGATCTAGGCAGCATAGACAGAGTGGGGAATTCTATAAGCCATTGGGCAATGGAGTCAAGTGGTAGTTATAGCAGGTTTGATTGATGAATTTTGGGTACCAAAGGGAAAATCTAACTTGGTCAATGGATTTGTTGGGTTTCGCAGGTGGGATGAAATGAACATCAAGGACTTAGAATGAAAATTAAAACTAAGGGAAATTAATAATCGTTAATTATCTATACTTCTCAACAAAGGGACTTAAAACATTATCTGAACATAAAGATGCATTTGATAGACATGGCTAACCATGAATTCCACAAACCACACTTTGAAAATGATAATTTCAAGACAGACTTTTCCAATGAAATAAATAAGGTGAGGAACACTCTATTTCTTCTAAATATTTCACTAGCAAGGATTTAGAAAACATATAAGATTCACAAATAACTACATTCATAGAAGAGGGAACGCCTAAACATCTAAGACTGCAATTATAAAGACCTTCAAAGAAATTATCTCAGCAAGAACAGAGGGTATGATCAAAACAAACATCTCTGGCAGACTACAGACAATGGTACTTTGAAAGGAGACTTCAGAAACAGTTTTCAAGTGGCAACAAGCAAGCAGGGAAAACCATAAATCATTCTTGAGGCCAACTGTATGAACTATTTCAGAAATAAACAAGCATAAAGGTTTAAGAGAGTGATTGAGACTACTCAATAATACCTCAGTAGATGAAAACATAAAGACAGTGAAGAGCAAACAGGTCTAAGGTGCTTCTAGGAGACATTTCTTAGGCTAAACTTTTTACTCTACGTTAAGTATAGAAAACAAGAAATAACAATTACTGTTAGAGAGTACTTCACCACAACCAGGCTCAGGGATCCAATGATCTAGCCTCCTTCATCAATAAACAAGCCAAGCCATCCACAAACTTCAATACATCAATTTCTTTTTACTTCTGCCAGACTATGTATTACTTCAAAGAGTTCACCAAATGCCAACCCTTACAATGAGAGTTCAAATAGGATTTATAGGTGAATGGGGAGGAGAGGTGATAGAGATGGTCTTAATGGTTAATTAAAACAAAGGAGAAAAGCATTCATATTCCCATTCTGTGGCATAAATATTACATTAATTTCTTGCCCATTCTAAGTAGTTCTTGTGGACTTTGAGGCCTAATTGTCAGGCTGGTAATAACTCCAAAGAGTGTCTTTGTGGAGAAGTCTTTTGGCTGCTGCGGTTCTGTCTTTTCTTCTGGTACAAGTAAAGTGGGCAGTATGGGTTTTGAGACCACCCATACCTTTAAAATAACTGCCTTAACAGTTTAAAGAGTTTTTGTCAGCATAATAACCGTCAAGGTGTCTTTTAGTCCTGGGAGGAGTAAATAGCTTCACTGATGTGTCATTCGAAGCTCTCCTTTGCTGATTCATCTAGGTTCTTGGGATAGTTAGGATGCATATGAAATTCTTGAATGGCTTTTAACAGATCTTCAGGATGCATATTAACCAAATCCTCATCAATATCTAACAAGTATTGTATGATGTTCTGAGATTAATCACAACAATTTTCAGTCCATGATAAAGATGAAGGTTTATCTCTATATTTTTCATAAAATACTTGGTGCATGTCTCTTAAAGAAAACAAGTTCTTAGGTTCTAACCATTCATACCAATCCCTTGCCTTTCCTTCTAATGTTAACATGAACATTTTCATAAGGTAGTTTTCATGCCACTCAACCTTAATCTTCTATACATGTATATGAAATTTGATGAGATGTAACAATGGGTCATCAAAATTTTCACCTTGAAAAACAGGAAGGTTATCATCCCAAAATACTTGGGGCATCTTATGTGGGAACCCATGGATATGATCTCTACTCATTGGGGCATATCTTCGTTGTATCCTTGGAATCATGTTTGTAAATCAGAAAAGAGGTCACTGTGTCTATTCAACCACTTTAGAGTCTTCTACCAGTGGAGTCATTTGGTCTTTTGGGAGTTGTGGAGTCGCCAGGTGGAGGATTTCAAAAATTTTGAGATGAGTTTTTGTCCACCATCAGCAATTGAATACCAATCTATGGAGGTTTGTGGGTCTTATGAGGTCTTAAGGATGTATAAGATGTAATTCACTCAGAATTCCCCAGCGGAGTCACCATTTATGTTAGGATCCTATAGTTTGCAAGAATGGAAAATACAAATGCTGCAGGAACCCACATCATAACCTCTTTAGAATCCTAGGATCTAGCCCTCCTGGATTCAGAGAGGGATCTCTCTATATGTGTTTTAGAAGGATAGGCTAGTTATGAAGCACATGGGATTTGTTTGTTTTTGGTTGGGGATCATTAATTTAGAAGGTCATGTAGAGTGAAGGAGGAAATAAGTAGAAGGATGTTTCAGCATGGGAAGATAGGTCAAGAAACAGTGCCAATCCATTGGGATATGGAAGTCATAAAAGGGTTTACTTGCCAACAGCTATTGAAGGGTTTCCATAGGGCAAGTCATCTATATCAAAAGATCTCTTTAAGTTGAGTTTTTGGTATGAAACATTAAGAAGTGTGGTGAAAGAAGAAAATCTAATAACCAATTAAGAATCTATTAACTCTTTACTTATAGTAGAGTAAAAAGTTTGGCTAAGAAATGTCTCCTAGAAGCACCTTAGACATGTTTGCTCTTCACTGTCTTTATGTTTTCATCTGTTGAGGTATTATTGAGTAGTCTTAATTGCTCTCTTGAACCCTTATGCTTGTTTATTTCTGAAATAGTTCATACAGTTGGCCTCAAGAATGATTTATGGTTTTCCCTGCTTGCTTGTTGCCACTTTAAAACTGTTTCCGAAGTCTCCTTTCAAAGTACCATTGTCTGTAATTTTCCAGAGAGGTCTGTTTTGTTCATACCCTCTGTTCTTGCTGAGATAATTTTTTTGAAGGTCTTTATAATTGCAGTCTTAGATGTTTAGGCGTTCCCTCTTCTATGAATGTAGTTATTTGTGAATCTTATATGTTTTCTAAATCCTTGCTAGTGAAATATTTAGAAGAAATAGTGCGTTCCTCACCTTCTGTATTTCATTGGAAAAGTCTGTCTTGAAATTATCATTTTCTGAAGTGTGGTTTGTGGAATTCATGGTTAGCCTTGTCTATAAAATGCATCTTTATGTTCAGATAATGTTTTAAGTCCCTTTGTTGAGAAGTATAGATAATTAAGGATTCTTAATTGCCCTTAGTTTTAATTTTCATTCTAAGTCCTTGATGTTCATTTCATCCCACCTGCAAAACCCAACAAATCCATTGACCAAGTTAGATTTTTCCTTTGGTACCCCAAATTCATCAATCAAACCTGCTATGACTACCACTTAACTCCATTTCCCAATGGCTTATAGAATTCCCCACTCTGTCTATGCTACCTAGATCATCTATGTCCAACCAACAAACCAAACAAATTTTCACCTAATAACTAGCCTAAAATAAACCCTTAAAAGCAAACAAGACATATCTTTACACACATTGAGAGATCCCTCTCTGAGACTAGGAGGGCTAGATCCTAGAGCTCTAAAGCTTGGTTCATATTTTGCCTTGTCATTTGGTATGCCAATCTGCAAAATCACGGGACCCCAACAAGTGGATCAGCTAGATGATCCATCCTTTGTTCTGTCTCATTTTCTTTTAGCAAAGACACATGCTGCTCATGTCCTCCATATGGAAGATCCTTAGGAATTAATTGCGAAGGTGCAAGAACCCCTCTAGTGGAAGCCATTGCTTCATCTCCCTCTTCAACTGAAAATAGATATCCTCCTACTGTCACAACGCTAGAGGATATTATCTGCTCTTCCTCTCCCTTCTCCTCATTATTGGGGAATGCTTCATCATCAAGAGATCATTTTTCTTGATCTCTTAGTGAGGAGGGAATCCTCATGACTTCTCTTTGAGAAAAGAGATCTTGTTGTAGTGGGGCTTTTACCTCTGGAAAATTGTGCAGTAAATCTTCAACCCCCTCAACAATGTTTAGGACTGGAGTTGGCTCCATGCAATCTTCCAACTTATGCAAAGATGCAGATTTCTTGGGCTTGATTTGATCCTCCCAAGAAGTCTGAGGATGTCTCTCATCAAATCTTGTCACTAGTCTCCTAGTGAACCTTGCATAAGAAGAGATGTTTATCCCCCTTAAGGAAGAGGATTCAAACAACCACCAAACATAAGCTTTCCCTTGAAGATGCAGCGCTGATACTCTCAAGGCTTCTTCTTCTATCACTTGATGCAGCTGTAATTATGTGTCAATCTTCTTTACCTAAGACTTGACTGAGTCTTTAGGTGATCCATCAAAAGTAGGTAGAGAGAATCTACCCAAAGTGTGCTGAAGGCACCCTTTCCTCCTACGGGATATTTCTTCTTTGAGTTGACAGAACTTTGAGAAACTGTGATGCTCTTTGAATATCTCTGATTGAGACTCATATTATTGGAGATAATCACCAAGAGATTCCTCCTTTGGTGTTCCTCCTCTTCCTCCTTCCTTTCACAAGAAAGTAGGCATGCTACAACGTTGTGGAGCATATTGTGTGGCTGAATGCTCACACACATCATATGAAGTATTGGGGATTATTTCAGGTGAAAAACCTTTCAAAATATCTGCTTGTATTTCATTCCTCACTCCCCTGATTTCATTCTTCAGCTCATGCATAGTTTGGAACAGAGTTTTAGAAAACTCTTTCCCAATCAATCTTCCAGATGAAGGGTTTGGACCCTTCACTTATGTGTCTTCAGTGTAACCACATTCCTTCATCAATATTTTATTCTCATGAAAAGACATATTGGATTTGCAATAAGAAAAGCACAGGCTGTGCCAAGAAAGTTTCTTTGATACCACTGTAATATCCCAAAATTGGGACTGCTAGCAAGGCATGCCTGAAAAATGCATTTTGCAGGAATGGATGCTACAGATCTTGAAACCAGCCCTTGGATCCCTTAGATATGAGTATCTGAGTCCTAAATCTATGAGGAGATAAAAAAAAAATCTTTCTAGGTGGGTTAAACAGATCTCCCACACCTAGTAAGGCTTGAAAACTGCCCAAAGAAGGGACTACAGCAATACAAAAGAACACTACCCAGAAATAACGCAGTTCTAGTTAGTAGTAGAAAGAGGCTAATATGAAAAATCAGAAATAGCTTATACAATAGTAAATCAGATTTACATTACAGCCCATATAGTGTACAAGAGAAATATGGAGACTTTCATGAAGAAAAACCCTCTAAAAGAGGTGCTGCAACAATGTATTTCACTGAAAAGCCTTGAAAACGTTATTTTTATAAGTAAACAGCAGTTTTAGGTTACAAATTAGATCTAGGACATATATGTGTACAAAATATTAGATCTATATAAGATCTGTACACTAGATTGTCTCTATTTTACATCCCCCTTGGGGTTTTCAGCTATACATGAAGCACAAAGAGTAGATCTGAGATCTACTGTAGTAGATCTGCATAATGATTCAGAACTTCTGAAGTAGATATATTAATGGATAGATCATATCTGAAACATACATGGATTATATGGCTAATCCATGGATCAACACAATGTAAGGAAGGCTCGTTTGCACCAGAGATCTCTCCTCCAAATAGTTGCCAAACACCCTGGAACTATCCACTTGCAAAATAACGCAGTACAGGGAGATAAAATGTGTTGTAGGCTTGATGTAGAGTTTGGCCTGATGCCAAGTTGTAGATCTGAATCTCCAATCAGCTAATACACTCTTGCCAATGGGATAGAAGGCTTTCCCACTGAAAAGAGGCACTAGTCTAGTATAGATCTGAATAGATCTAGCCTCCACTTGCTGCTGCTCACAAGGAGAACCAAACCCTCAATAGGATTTGAGTTGTAGTTGGAAGGAGAAGCTTGGCCAAATTCCTGAGAGTGGACAAGAAATTCAAGACTCTTCCAAGAGGCCTCTTAAGGGAAGAGGCATGATTCTCGATTAGGAACACCCAATGCTAAACAACACTATTCTAAGCTAAAAAGCTAGAGAATAAGAAGTGTCTAAGTAGAAAAATCATTTCAAAACAATATGTTCAACAACCCCTCTCATGCTGCTCTCCTCTTTCATTTATAGGATGACATCCTTGCAAAATCCTAAACCATCTCAAAGGTTTATCTCCTTTCACATTTGAATCCTACAACTAGATCTGTGTTGTTCATCTAGGTACATTACATCGGGACAACGCTGTAGAATTGGTCCTGTTGACCTAGTCAATTGTCATGTTGTGAAACCAGTGCCAAAAAGAGAAGAAAAGAGATATCAACGTCTTATAAATAAGCCACTTCAAGGGGGAAACCTCCAATGCATTACATTAATGAAAAATTCTTGGATGATACAAATGAAAAAACCTCCTTTCTATATATAGGAGTCCATGGGGCCATAATGTAATCCTAGTGGGGCCACAATGTAATCCTAGCCGACCTAACAATAATAATGTAAGGGCACAATAATAACAATATGGGGGTTATAGGGGTGCAACAATAACAATAAGGGGGCCTACACTAACATAATAAGGGACTACACTATTAATATAGAGACTTAACATGCCCCTCTCCTTCAAACAATTGTTGTCCTCAACGCTTGATTATTTCTTGATGCTTATGTATAAAATTCTCATCCTCCCATGTGGAATCTTCTACAAGAAGGTTCTTCCAGTTGCTACGATACTCTAAAATTGATCATACTTGTCAAGTTCTTGTTTTTGTGACTGCTTCAGAACTTCTTTCGATGTGATGTTGATCTTCCTGTTTTATCATTAGATTCTGCACCAAAGTTAGGTTATCCTTTGAGAGTTGGAGAACTTGTTGTTGATGCTCGATGTGACCTTCCACTAATTTAGCATCCATATTAGCTATTATTTGATCCTTCAAACCATCCAACTTAGCCTCCATTTCTGCTTTTAAACCATCTATGTCATCTTCGGCTGCTCTTCGCAAGATCGAAATTTGTTGCACTTGGTACCGTAATTTTGATATTTCATATTGAAATTCTTCCTCTTCATGTGTCATAGTACATATTTTTGAGGGCTTAATGGGTATGTAATTATTTTTTGGAGGCATTATAGAACCCAATACTGATAAAATTTCTAAAATATGCCCTTGGAATCACTTCAAACTGCTTTTTCAAACAAACGTTGTGCAATTTTAAGAACCGAATTCACACCTTTTACTTGTTTTTGAGGAGCTTGATATTGAAATTGACTTATCTATATACTTTCAAATCCTCAATATCTTAAATTTGGCCCTGTATTATTCCTCTGAAGCTTCTTTCAAATGCCACAAGTCTGATCTGATTTTGATTCTTCAAGGCAAAGTTATGTCCAATCTCCCAAAATGACCCAATTTTGGACTGGTTCAGTAGAGCGAACTTGTACGACTTTCCACGTGTCACTGTTTCCTCCTTTGGCTCTGAAATTGATAGACATAAAACTAAAATCCGTTTACTTGCAGCCACTTTTTACATAATTCCAATCCAATACTCAGAGAGAGAGCTATGAAGATTTTCCCACGATCACCTCTTTGAGATTAAATTCAGAAGCCTAACAAATCCCTAACTTCCACAGATCATATATCCGAAAATATTGTGAACCAATATCTAAATTTTTTTGAAAATGTTCCTCAGGATTGCGGCTTCACACTCCAAAAATTTCAGCTTTTGAACCTTCATAGAACAAAAGTTATTACGAAAATACCACAATGAAATGTTTAGGTTAAATTCAGGAGCTTGCAAAATGACCTAACTTGCATAGATCATATCTCCGAAAATATTGCGAACCAAGCTCTGAAATTTTTTGAAGATGTTCATCAAGATTTTGGCTTTGCACTCTAAAAATTTCAGATTCTGAACCTTCGTAGAAAAAAATATATAGTGAACATTCCACGATGACCTGTTTGGAGAAGCGAAACCCTAGAATCTCAAAGCTCTGATACCAAATGTTGCGAAACCAGCTCCAAAAGTGAATAAAAGAGATATCAACTCCTTATAAATAAGCCACTTCGAGGGGGAAACCTCCAATGCATTACATTAATGAACAATTGTTGGATGATACAAATGACGAAACCTCCTTTCTATATATAGGAGTCCATGGGGCCATAATGTAATCCTAGTGGGGCCACAATGTAATCCTAGCCGACCTAACAATAATAATGTAAGGGCACAATAATAACAATATGGGGGTTATAGGGGTGCAACAATAACAATCAGGGGGCCTACACTAACATAATAAGGGACTACACTATTAATATAGGGACTTAACATGTCACAATCCCTTTTCACACATGAGGGAATTTTATTAAGGCAACCCAGATTTATCCTTGTTCACATGGGCATTGATTTATTTTGCTGTTTAAGGAGTTTTAATTGTCCTCCTTTACAATTTTATTCTTGTAACATAAAATGGAAACAAAAGTGAATATTCCTATTAGCTTGGGCTAATTAGGAATATTACACCATCTGGGCTGCGACTTCAAGATTGTTGTACACATCATCTGTACGATGACCTTACATATAGATCGTCATCCGAACATGGGCCTATATCTGTAGGCATGTCTGTATTAGGAAACATTACAATGTAGATGAATTTTTGCACTATGTACATGTGATTAGATAGTTTATGTGCTGAGCATGGGAATCCCTTCGCTTAGTCATAATGTAATGTATTGTAAGATTGATGCAGGTCGCCACTTCGCTTCAGCTCCAACCCATCGCAATGTAAAGCATATCATTCAAAAAATATTGTTATTATTATTCTGACTTCATGATTTAGGGGGAAATCTATTATAGGTAAATTTGGGCACCATTCCCAATGGCCCGGTTAAACTGGAAATCACCCCCAGAACCAATGAATAGGGTCTATCATCCCCTATCATTTTAGTTGCTACATGCCCTAAGACAAAGAACAAGAAAAAATAATCCATGACTTCCATTGCAAGGTTTCCAAGATTTGAAGTACATGTTATATCACCTATGAGCTCACCAACTCAACCTCTCAAGGGAATAACTACTTTGCATATGCAATTACCTCCATTCAAGGGTGCTCTGCAAAGCACTTTAGGACATTCAAAAGTGCGTTGGTCAATTAGGAGCGAAATTCTCATTGTTCTGGAATCTCCACATGGCCAGTTCCTTCTAGAAGAGCCCATATGTGTCAAACTTCAAATCCATGTGTCCATTCAACATCTCTGAGCTTGGGAACATGTCTTGCCTATTATTAGAAAGTCATTGATTGTGAAACTACCTTCAGCTGATCTATAAATTGAGCACAGATCCTAGTGCTTGAGAAGGAAGAAATTTGGTAGATAAATGTTGTTGAATTCTCAATTGAGGGTTTGATTTGAGTGATATGATGCTAGAGAGATGTTCATTGTGATGAGGCTGGGATGATGCTAGATTTGGTGACATCAAATCAGTCGCTGGTCGTAACCTCCCCCTTCTATCCATTAATAAATATTGTTGCTTACTTTCCCACATATCTATCTGTATAAGCTTCTATATTTCATATTATGGATTCTTAGCTGATGTATATGTTTCAAGTTTCATTGATTTAACTGATTAAAGTAAATAGCCATTTGTATATTGCAATCTATTTTCATTTTAGTGTTTATATTTGCAGGAACTAGTCTGGCGATCAAAGTTGGATTGGAAGCTACAACAAGAGCGACATAAGGATAATAGGAAGTGCTTGGACTCCAAGTAAGTTTCTCCATATTTCTGTGTGTCTATTTACTATTAGGAAAGTTATCTACAAAGTATTTAATATGTTGTTCTAAATGCATAACACCACATTTAGGGAATGTGTTTTATCCATAATTCATAATTTCGCATAACAATATATAAGCTAGTACAACAAACATCCATGCTTTACTATATTTTGTTTAGTATTTAGAGAGATTTGCTTGTGGCTTTGGGTCCTTGTATACAATTGTTTTATCATATTTGGTGGCATCTCTTCAGAAGTGTCTCATTTCCTTTGGATGTTGGATTATTGTATTCTTTGTTGATATTTTTCTTAAAAGTGAGTAGAATTCTCATAAGATAGATACTAATCTAATCCAAAGAGGTGTCCGGTTTTTGTACACCACACTCTATTCTTAACGACAATCCATACATTAAAACAAGAATAGGGGAATAAGGAGAACTTTGAAAAGATATTCTACTACACAAGAAAGGCACAAATGTGGCTTGACATTGGGGTATTTACATATAACATGAAAAAAATTGAAAATGTGCCCTATTTCACAGGCAAGCAACGTGGTTTGACTGAATCGAGACTTCACATGGTCAATAGATTGGGAATTCCTCCCAGTGAAGATGAGATCACCATATAAGCTTGCATCCTTCTCCATAGTAATTTATTGAATGATCTCGTGTGCATCATAGTTATTAACAAGCTAAAAAAATAACATCAAAATTATAGCTAAAGAGTACAAGAAATTGATCCATTTTCTCACACCAAGTGTCATCTATCTATGAGAAACAATTTTTTATTCATTGGGTGACTAAAATATTCCTTGTAGATTTTAGGACATGGTATATTTGAATCACTAGCAACAAGAGATAGAGATGGAGATAGATATAACAACCCAACCCATCTAGCATGAGTTTAAGCTACAAGAGTTGGATTTGCTTAGGTTCACTTTTAGGTGAAGTTGATCTTTGATTTGTTTTTTTATATATATTTTTTGAGATTAGTAACTTATGTGGTGATTATAAATCTAGGTTGCATTTCTATCATAATCTATGTCTATGATGTATTATTTGATTTTGCATATGGAATTTCATATGTTTTCTTGATGATGCATATGAAATTTAGTATGTTGGTATGTTTTTGTGATGTCGCATATCAAATTTGATATGATGTTAAAGATGAAAAATGGCTCAAAGTGAAGAAACTTAATTTGAAATGATGAAAGAATTTAATTTTAGGTATTCTAATGTCCAATGGAGGCCATTGAATATGCTATAATACAATGCAACAATGTTGGTGGAAAATAACTTAAAATTATCTTGAACTATGAATGTTGATCCTTAACCAAAATACCATATCATGGGTTATTAGAAAGATAGCATTAGAGTTAAGGGTTAAGAGTTTTAAGGGCTAAGATTAGTGATAAGTGGTTAAGGACTAGTGGTTAGTGAAGTGGTAGGTTAGGGGTTACATCATAGAAGTTAAATTTTAGGTTAGGATTATATAAGATTTCAACCTAAACAAATCATGAAACTCTTTTGTAACTTCACCATTGTAGGTGCCTCCAATAAAATTGCATTTCTAGATGAATTAGTGACTAACCCCATGTTGATTCCATTTAATTAACCCTAAGTTGATTTACTTTAGTTAACCCCAAATTTATTCCCTTCAATTTGTTGCTTGTGGCATAGCTCATCACCTCTAACATTTTTCATTGAATGCTTTAATTCTAACTATCCCTATGATAGTCACCTATTTATAGAGCCGCACATAACTCATTAAATGTCTAACACATTCGTTTGAAGTGTCTAGCACTAACTTTTCTTTGGAGTGACCTTTGCTTCGATGAATTTGTGAACAATAAGCTACATTTGAGGTGAATTTTAGGTCTTAGATGAATCTATGGACAATAAGCTACATGTAAATAGATGTTTTTTTTTAAACAAACACCACAATTAGAAAAGTAGATAACTACAAGTTGAAAAATTGATGTCATGCTTCTTTACCACTTGGATCTTCTTATTTTTTATTTGTAAAGGTTGTTATTCCTTTGCTTGTTGTATTTAAATTATCTATTAGTGATATGTAAAAGTGTGCCTCATTACACAAGCATTGATCATTCATAATCAAGCAAATGAATCATTGTAATCAAACTATCACAATGTAAATGAATGCACTTAATGTGTAAGAGGGTTTTGACATCATCACACTAGCAAGGCATAAAATAGCCAAAGGATGTTTAAGGATTATCACATTTAAAGTTTGAGTTACAAAGAAAGATATGGTTGTTGAAGTTTGACTTAAAGATTTGGATCAATTTTAACAAAATCCTTTCTAGATTTCACATAAAATTAATTAAAAAATTAAAAAAAAAAACTCAAACAAATAAATTAGTGAATTTATCATAATATAAACCATGCCTTAAAATTAAATTATTATTATTATTCTTATTTATCTGTTTTAAATATTAATTTTACTATTTCTCTCATGAAAACTCATTCATCCTTGGCAGAAAATAAGCCTTGAACTTAACTTGAAAAAGAACAAAAAAATTTAATTGGTTCCACGAAAGTGTCCATGTTTATGAGACAGATATTTCATAGTCACATCATATACAGATCAACATTAGAGAAATCTTTCACATTGAAGAAGGAATAATCCATGATAGAGTATTGAAGAAGGGGGGCTAATAATTGAAGGTTGAGTGTAACTTCCAGTGCTGTATTCTCTATGTGAATGCAATTTGTCATTATAATTTGCTAGAGTTTTCATTTTTATATGTTGTTGGAGAGATTTTGCATTATTTTGTAAGTGAACTAAGAAAATCACAACATAAAATACAATACCTAATCAAAAAAACATGCTTATGAATATGACAAAATTATTTAACTTAACAACTTGGACCCCATTAAAAATTTCTTTTGGTAAATAAAATAAAAGATTTATCTTATTTAGAATTTACAAAAGAACACATCACATCATTGTAGAGACCATAAAATATTTTATCTATTTTAGTGTTCCTATACCATAGTTTGTATATACAACATTTGCTAAAAAAATATCAAATTGCTCTTGTCTATTGCTTGTAATTTGTAACTACTACAAAAAGAAAGATTGTTACTTATAAATAAGGGTGGTTGTTCATGTCCATCATAATTCATCATGAATGCATGTTCATAGCAAAATTATCAGATATGCATTGCAATAACACACAAGGAGGTTTCTCTCTTTATTCCTCTCCAAAGATCAAAATAGGTTGTTATAAGTTCCCTTACTTGAGTGATAGTGAGTGAATGATTAATTGAGTGATGAGGGTATAGCACATCACTTTATATGGATTTGAGATTTGAGGCCCCAACCTTGGTTGTAGATAGTGGTCTTGCATCTATAGGGTCTATAATTGTGCTGAAACACTTTATTTTGTGCAAACATATTCATAAATATTCATCAATTTATTTTTCATCATCATATATGTTGTATCACTAGAGACAACCTTTGGCTGAGAAGAGGTCAATTCCTAGGACATCTGTACGCAAAGATAAAAACTCTGCTTATTGTCTCATACATTATTTCTCAAAGATATTTTAATAGAGGGTAATGTAAGGGGAGTCTTTTGGAGAAGAGACAACTTTCTCGATGGACACATTACCTAAGAAAATGATTTTAGAGCAGTAACAAGATAACAAAATGAAAAAGTGGAAGATTTAAAATAGAAGGTTGTAGTAACAAAATCTCTTGTAATAAAATTTAGCAGAAACATGACATACTAAGAAGGTGACAATATGAAACTATGGAGAGAAATTTAAGGTTATTTTAATAGAAAATATACAGGTACTGTGATATTTTTCAAGCAAAGCAAATCTATATTAATGGAAATAACCAACAACTTCTAACACAATTTCAGAAGAAGAAAAACAAATAATGTCTTAAAGTAGAAAAGAAAAACATATAATTTTCAAAAGGAAGTTGGAATCATCTAATTTTTTTTTATTAAATATCCAAGAAAATGCTAATACATACACCAATATTTCTCTCTGAATCCAAAATTAGGAACCCAAAAAAAGGTTCCTCTATGTCTTTTTAAAGAAACATTACATTGAAGAAAGTTACAAAAACTATGAACTATCAAGAACTGATTTTAAACTACTTTCAAAACTATCTTAGTTCTACTCTGTCCTTATAAGGACTGAAAAAATAAACTTAGAAATTATAGTGTTTGGACTTGAAATTACAAAATATAATATATTTTTCCAAAATAAGCTTTATGTTTTGTCTTCATTCGATCACTTGGTATCCTTGTGTAATATCACTTGGTCAAGCTACATGTTCCACTCCTTTTGTTGGTGATATTAAATCTCCACATTTATTCCACAAAACCAAGTTAGAATTTGGACACTTGATCAATTTGTCATAGGTGATCTTGTAATTTTATATTCTTCTATAGGTTGGATTTTTAGTGAAGAGAGTCTTAAGTGACCATACTAATTGAAAATCTCTCTGCAAGTGATTCACAATTGTCGACCCTTTTAAAATTGTTGATTTCTCATGGGAAGCATTGATTTTACTTTTTGATTCCACTGATAAAGTTTCATAGGTCTCCCATGGAACAATATTTCCTTGATGGTCCCAACATGAAGGTAATCCTAGTCTGACTCTCCTGTCAAAGTTTGAATTAAAGGCCAACACTGATTCCTTGTGTTAGCATGAGAATTCACTCCTTGAATGCTTAAGGAGTAATCCTTACACATCATAGTTCATTTCAAATTTTAAAGGGGTTGTTTGAGTGGTGGGATGGATTTCTCAATGATTCTGAAAGTATTTTTATCTTCTTTAAGGTATTCATACATTTGGAAAGCTGTGGCAAGTATAAATTGTATGGGTAAAGGTAGTATAGGGAGAAAAGTACACAAATGGAAGAAAGATGAATAACTGGTACCTATTTCAGGAAATATTCCTATCCTAAGTGATGTAAGTGACCATGCGATTTTGTTGTTGCTAATATATATCGAAAATATCATGTGCTTGAGGTGGTAATGACCATGATTGAACCAAATAACAACTAAATGAAATTAAGGGTATGCTCCTCGAATTTTGGAAATGTGCTGGCGTAGTTGATGATGTATCCAGGGTTGATGATCTGGCAGCTATTCATCCTCTTTACTAAGTGTTCTGCCCATCAAAATGTTCACTGATACTCTTTGATTTTCTCTAGGTGTTTGTTGTACTTAAAAACTTTAATAAAGCCTGCTAATCTTCAGTTGGTGGTATGTATATGCATAACCATCTAATCAGTCACTGCATTAAATCGTCTCGCATCAGTAGTTTGGGAGTGGAGGAAATAAAGCAAAAAAAAAATGATTTACGATTTGCGATTGCGCAGTAAGTGACGTGGCGGTAAGGTGGGTCCTACCAATCACATTAGGGGTTTTTAGGAGCGGGCAACATAAAGCAGTAACAAAGTGGCGGAATTGCAATGAGATATATCGCAATCACAAGACAAAGGGGTTATCACAAATTGGGGATCAGAGCTTATCACATTTCACAATTAGAGCGAGCAACATGGATGGTTAGTAATAGGATTTACGATAAGCGAAGTGACGTGGCAGGGAAATGGGTCCTAGTGTTATCACAATCGAGTTTTTTTGGAAGTGCAGCAGAGGGTAACAAAGGAATTGCGAAATGACGATTGTGAAGTAAGGTAAGGAGGGTCCACAAAGCGATACGATAGTGCAGTATGACGTGGTAGTAGGCGGTTCCCACTGTTATCACAATCGAGGATTTAAGGAGGCAGGATTAAGTGAATGCACCGAGATTTTGTGATGAAGTAGGTCCCATTAATGGTTTCAAAGTGGAAAAGCAAGAAATAATAGAAATGTAAGAAATCAGACCAAAGTATAATAAAGGAATTTTGAACTTTAATCCTAAAATAAAACTAGGGAATGAACTTATGACTTAGCAAGAAACTGTGCTAACATTTTCTCCACAGGGGATAGAGCTCTCCCTGCAAGGCTCTAAGAATATTTTGTAGTTTTAGTGCCTTATCCAGCCCTTATTTCTCCAACCAACAATTCTGCTCATTAACTCAAAAAGACCAACATGCCTAGCCAGTGGGTAATGGAGTCAAGCTATATTTCAATCTTCTTCAACTTATTTTGACTTGACTAAAATGCGGAAATCAAACTGCAATATAAAACTAAAAAGAAATGCTCGACTAGAGAGCTTATTCATTCTCCTACTTCTAATTAGCTAAAAACTTGCCTAATCAATTATAACTTGATTTCCAATGCAACCATAAAATAATTTGACCAGTAAAGAGAAACTCTTGCATGCAACTGTTTGAAAAGACCCACAAGGGATATAATATATGCAGCAAGAAACGAACTGGAAACCTATACTTACTGTTATAAACTGTGTGTGTCATTTCAACTGTTGCTATATTAGAGACCCTTGTTGAAAATGAATCCATCTAATCAACAACTAGATCGTGAAACATATGAGGAATGTGTAGTTGATCCAAAAGACCAAGCCGTTGTTGTTTAAAATTTGCCATGTCAATAAAAATGGGATGATCTTGTCCTCCTTGCAACAACTCATTAACTGCATATGTTTCATTACATTTAAGGGCAACAAAACCTTCTTTAAGCTGTTGATTACTTTCTTGGAACCAAAAACTCGTTAGACTCACTTAAACCAGTAGAACTAAATGGAAACAATATATCAGGTTCCAAAGGAAGAACATCATGCTCACTAGATTCTTCATCCTGAGTACTAGGAAAAATTGGATTCGTATGAATTTGATCTAGATCCATACCTTTTTCAAACTCTTCTTAAAATTTTTCCATAACACTGCTAGAATTATCTACTTCATCATTATGAACATAACACTCAAATTCTTCGTAGCAGTTATCAAGCAACAACTCAGATGAATATAGTCCTTTATAATAACGATGAAACATTTCATGAAATTCCCTTAAAGAAGAAATAGTACCAGCAGGTAAGGACCGAAACCATTTGCGTGAATCTCCATCAAGGGAAAACACAAATATTTTCATGAGGAAATATTCATGAAACACATCCAAAAAGTGCATAAGCTCATGAAATGCAATCAGGTACTTAGCGGGATGTTCATCTTCATCTCCTTTAAATCTTAAAAAAACGATGTTGCCATTCATCTGTAGAAGGCACATGATTAGGAAAACCATGAATTGCTGAAAAATGAGGAGCAAATCTTTGAGCTAAGATGGCAACAAAGGATTTTGACATTCTGAAACTATGGAGCCGCCACTGGATTCTTTGTCATGGAGTCTCCAAGTGTAAAGTAGTCTAAAATGACAGCTGGAACTGTACACCTCAGAACCAGACTTACAAATTTTTCATTCACCCAGGGATAAACTTCAATTCACCTCCCTGACAACGATGCCAAAGATGTTAGCGTAAGAAGTCACTCCTTGACTGCTTAAGGAGTAAGCCTTACACATCATAGTTCATTTCAAATTTTAAAGGGGTTGTTTGAGTGGTGGGATGAATTACTCAAAGAATTTGAAATGTTTTTATCTTCTTTAAGACATTCATGTATTTGGCAAGCTGTGGCAAGTAAAAATTGTGTGGGTAAAGGTAGTATAGGGAGAAGAGTACACAAATGGAAGAAATATGGATAACTGGTACCTATTTCAAGAAATATTCCTATCCTAAATCAATCACCCAGATATGATGATGATGTTTAACATAAACTCTGTCTATGTTAAACGAAAAACACTAGAAAATAGATTGCATGCACAAAGTATTCAATGAATCCTTTATGAAACCTTCATTGACATGTTCTATTACACACATATAACTTGCAGAAAACTGAAAGTAGATAATTTACTATTAAATCCTTTAACAACTTCTCACTCACACTTCACTAGTTGCTGCAATTTATATTTTAGAAGAAATTAAAAAAGAAAATATACACACCACACATTAGATGTTCCTTGAATCACAAAATCCTCCAACATGAAGAGAAAAGGTTTTTTCTATTATTTTCAGTCTTCAGGTAGAATAACATCCAACCCTGTTATAGTATTTACAAGTGCTATATATAGAAAGAGAGGAAACAACTCCATCTCTTCTAAAAATAAGGAAACATTAATTCTAGCATAACACATGTGTCAAAATACATTACATCCTTATCTCCTTGAAATCTAACAGAAAGGACATATGGAGGAAGAATAGAGAAGAATTATGGGCTGGAATGTTGAGTGTGCCGTCATACTACCCCTTTTTCTGCTAAATTTTCTCCTTGTGTCTTGGGTATTTAATAACCATGTAGCCCTTTTCTTGCTGATATATATATCGAAAATATCATGTGCTTGAGGCGACAATGACCATGGATAAACCAAATAACAACTAATTGACATTAAGGGTATGCTCCTCGAATTTTGGAAATGTGCTGGTCTAGTTGATGATGTGTCTAGGGTCGATGATCTGGTAGCTAATCATCCTCTTTACTGAGTGTTATACCCATCAAAATCTTCACTGATGCTCTTTTATTTTTCTAGGTGTTTGTTGTACTTCAAAACTTTAATAAAGCATGATATATCACAATCGCAAGATGGAGGGGTTATCACAAATTGGGGATTGGAGCTTATCGCATTTCACAATCAAAGGAGTATCACATTTCAAAATCGGAGGGGGCAACATTGATGGTTAGCAATAGGATTTATGATATGTGATAAGTGAAGTGACGTGGTAGGGAAATGGGTCCTAGTGTTATTGCAATTAGGGTTTTTTGGAAGCGAAAATAGATGGTAACAAAGGAATTGTGAAATGGGAATTGCGAAGTAAGGTAATGTGGGTCCACAAAGCGATACGATAATGCAATATGACGTGGCGGTAGGTGGGTCCCACTGTTATCGCAATCGGGGATTTAAGGAGGCAGGAGTAAGTGAATGCAGAGAATTTATGATTTGTGATGAAGTAGGTCCCATTAGTGGTTTTAAAGTAGAAAAGCAATAAATAATAGAAATGTTATAAAGAGGCCCAAAGCGTAACAAAGGAGTTTTTAACTTTAATCCTAAAATAAAACTAGGGAATGAACTCATGACTTAGCAAGAAATTGTGCTAGCACGTTGATCTCTCCCAGTATGGTTTCTGCATTTTTCCTGTAGATATTCTTTTTCACCATCTTATGCATTCCTAAAAAAATGGATGTTATGTCTTCAATATCCATTTCTCTCAACTCCAGAGAAGACTTAGCATTCAGAAAATCAGTCATCCTTTTTTTCCAACTGTGCACTTTGCTGTGACTTGTCTTTATTGGAACAAATGACTACAATTGTGAAAACATGTGCATCTATATTCTGTTGTAGTCATGCATTAAGTTCCTTCATATTTTCCACCTCCTTATTTCTTTCTAGTAGTTTATGAGTTATAATTTCTTTTTAATTTTCAACTTGAGCTACTTCTAGAGCCAAGATATGCTCAGAAGCAAGAAATTTCAGCATTCTTCTCCTTGTCAAATTTTTTGGACAACTGTTTTGTCCTCTCGATTCACCCCAAGATTGATAATTAAATTATTAAATTCTTCATTTTGAGTGTGTAGAGCTTGTGAGTTATCCTTTTCTAATTTCAACTAACAATTAATTTCCGCAACAAAGCCTCTATATTACTTGCTGCTAACAAAATTTTACTAAGATAGTAGTTATAAATCAACTCTCTAGTTTTCCTGTGCAGATTTATCTTGTCAGGCAAAGGTATATATTTTGTATTCACAGATAAAATAACTATCCTGAAATCAACTCTAGAAGTAATTGAATATGTAACAGGGTATATAAATTATAGTTTCAACTGAATCCTCTCCAGATCTATAAATGAAAGGAGTCTAGTTTGATAACCAAGAAAAAACTACGCCTCCAACTGGGTAGCAACATTAGTATTAATTTTCTGGTTCCTTTCCTCATTTTGTTCATATGAATATTTCAAAGCTTCTAAATATACATGTTCTTCTCCTTTAGGAATGGGGGGTGAGGGTGCACATTTAACTCCTCCTATTTGCAATTGAAACCCAATTTCAGTGTAAGGATTTTCCCTGAAATATTCATCTTATGTTCCTCCTTTATGCACCTTTTTCCTCTTCCTGCCTTGAGAACTTTCTCCTTCTAAGTCCACAATGTCTAGTCCTCTTTTTAACCCATTTTCAGAAGGAAGGGGAGTTTCAACTTCCATACTGCTGAAATTTGGGTCGTGCCTCCATTTTTGAATTTCTCCCATTCAAGTTTTGGTTCATGGACATAAGGGGCACAAGCATTTTATATTCTCCTCTTAGAAATGATCTGATGAGTATCATAAGAACACTTCTCTCCCAGCAGGAAATTCATACTCTGTAACAATTTTTCTACCTCCTTTGATGCCCACCTATTATTGATAATGAAAGGCCCAACATTCCTATGTAATTTGAACAAGTATCATTTCTTAGATCTTGATGAACATTTAGGCTCTGCTTAATGAATTCCAATGCAAATATTCTCATAGGCATAAACACCCGAAGTATATATGGAGGAATATTTGTACCATATACTCTAATATTCGTGTAATCCTCAAATCCTCAAATGGAAATGAATCTCCAACCTTTAAATCTCTACTCATTTGTAGCAAAGACTAAGCCTTTGGAAAAATTCTAGGAGGGGAAACATTGATAACAATTCTGTAAACAATTAACATGAAGGAAAGAAGGGAATATGAGAAACCTTCATTATTTGGTTGAACTATGAAAATATCAATCCAATTCACAACTGTTTGTTTATTATTATTGGGATCTGAAACATTTAATACTAGGTCAATAAATTGCTCAACATGTACATATATAAAAAGATATACTAGGAGAGAGGGAAATGTGAAACATCCAATTATGTTGAAGTTAAGTGTAATATCCCAAAATGGGAGAAACAAGAATATAAAACATTTATAACATTTCAATCAAGGAAATAACCAAAATGTAAGCACAAAACTGTAAAATGTTGGAAATGCAGAAATATAACATCAAGACATTAAAAAATTAGTAGAAAAAATTGAGCCATATCATTATGTATCAACAACAATGTAAGTACACAGTGCTCCAAAAGGAATGCACTCAAGCCACAAGATGGCTGAAATACACTAATGAAATTTAGCACTGGAAAGTATAAACTACTGTTGCTAGGAATAACATCTATGTGCGAGAGGCTGCTAGAGTGTTTAGAAATATCCATGATTTTAACCACGGGTTCTACTCGAAAAACCCAGAAAAAACCAGAAATGGTTTGGCCAGATTTTGAGTTTGGCATTTCGACCCTTTTTGGGTTGCACATTGCACCCCTACTGGCTGAGTTACGCACTCCTTGGAGAAAAATGCTGAGCTTGGGATGAAAGAATGATATATCATCTGCAATAGCACCCACTCAGCTCACTAATTGAAGGGCTGCTCCCTTCTCCTGATTCCCAAGCTCAAAACTTGAGTTCTAGCTCCTCCATCGAATATGCAGCTGGTGCATGCATAACTGCTGGGAAATACTGTAATGTATAGGAGGGATGATGATGTAGCCTAATGATATATAGTACAATGATGATACTAGGCCACTGATGTGATCCCCGAAGTGAAGGATTAATCCCTCACAGGATTCCAAGCTGAGTTTCTTGGAACTTCTCTTCTCCTCAAACCCTCACTGCAGAATTATGCAACTCCTACATGAAATGTTACTGCATAGGAGAATAGATGGATGGCCTGATGTTAGATATGTAAATGAAACTATTGGAAGACTGCAATGGATCCATATTGTGAAGGGTTGATCCCTCCATAGGTTTCTCAGCTGAAGTACTGAGAACAACCTCCCAACTCTCAAACCCAAGTTTAGGAATGCGTAATTCTTGTAGATGGAAGTGTAGATGAGAGTGGTTGAAAGTGGCACTGATTTCCAGATGATGAATTCTACCCAAGAAAACCTTCCTAGAGTAGGCACTCGAAGTCCCTCATAGGTAAGGGTGGGATTACCTCTCGAGAACACCCATTGCTAAACATCACATTAGACTTAGCTAAACAACTGAAGCGTGCAAAGAAATGTCTTATGACACTCAAAAATAAAAATCCAGACTCTCGTTCCTTTGCTGCCCTCATCTTCATTTTGTGGTTGTGAGCCTTCCCTAGCCTTGGCCCAACTCATAACTGTGCTGCATATGTGGCCACTAGCCTCCATAAATAATATTGGGTATGTTTTATGTTCTTTCCACGATTAGTCGCACGCGTGGGGAGGTCACAGGGGGGGGTGATAGCCCCTCCTGTTCGAGGTTCGGGGCAACGCCCCTGGAAATTTTTTTTTTGGACCCTATTTTTCGATGGGTGGACCTGCCCATGGTTTTGTGCATGGGTTTTCACATGGTTTTGGGGCATGATGGTTTTCGACCCCTGGTATTTTGTAGATCCAGTCAAGGGAACTATGTTTATGTTCTAATCCAGGTTTAATGGATTGGGGTTTATGAATGCTTCTGCATGTATATATATGTGTTGTAACACTAAAAGGAAACTAATGAAAAATCAAGCTGGTAGTCTCGATTTGGAATCCAGGGGAAAATATCTATGTATATCTGTTTTATGTTTTATTCTCTCGCTATTGTTTATTTTCTATTTTTAAGGTTCATTTGCAGATAATTTTTGTACATGGTTAAAACATACAAATACTACGTTGGCCTCCATGATCTCCATCACTACTGCAATTAATCTCCACTTCATCCATCATGTGTGCATTTAATGCACCACTTCCTCCATCACTTCATCATTATTTATCCATGATCTTACATTTATTCCTCCACTATCTCCATCATCTTCCTCATTATTTCTCTATGACCTCCACTCTTCCTTCATTATTATTCTTCTCCACTACTCCATAATACTACTCCACTACTCAATTAACCAACATTCACACTATAGAAGTGGATTTTATTCATCTACTGGGTTTATGGGTCCCTCCAACATTTTATTTAATTAACTAGATAAGAAAAGTAAGAACTCTAATATTCTAATTAGCTGATGGAAAATTTGGAATATTACAGTCCTCCCCACAAAAATGTTGCTTTTCCTCAAGCAACTACAAAAGTGAATGCTGTAGAAGTCCATATCCCTCCCAAGTGGCATCCTCATATGGAAGGTTTCCCCATCTACTCCAATGTGTTATGAATGCCCAGCTCCATAGATGCCTCTCTAGAATGTCTAGAATGGCCTCCAGCTGTGTAGCTAGATGCCTCTCCTCATCAATGATTCCCCAAGTGGCAACCATATGATGTCCAAGAGCCTCTTCTCTGCATGAGATATATGAAGTGTAGTGGTTCCTTCCCCAAGTGGAAAGTCCCAACTCATAAACTATCTCTCCAACCCATACTACATGGAGTAGGTTGTGTCTCTCCATGCTCCAATCCTTTTCCCTGGTGGCCTTGCTTGCTCTAAGAATCATCTCAACACTGTGAAAAGTAGGAAATAGAGTCATATGGATTGACATGTGAAATTTTGAACCATACTCTCCTAATAGAATCCACCGCAACAATGCCTCTTGCTGCCATACCGCATCATCATCATACCAAGTATGGTAGCCATACTTTCTCAAGAGAAGCCACAACAACAATGCCTCTTGCTACCACATCACATCATCATCATACCAAGTATGTTATCCATACTCCCTCAAGAGAAGCCAATGCAACAAAGCCTCCTGTTGCCACAACACATCATCATGCCAAGTATAAAATAGTGACATCCCAATTGACATGTGGAATGTCATATGGTGGCCATACTCTCCCAAGAGTAACCAGCGCAACCATGCCTCCAGCTACTGCCTCTCATCACTACTGTGCAAGGTAGGAAACATTGATATGCCAATGGACATATAAAATGCAATGTCTTGGCCATACTCTCCTAAGTGTAGCCAACACAACCATGCCTCCTGCTACTGTATCACCTTAGTACTGTGAAAGGCATGGAACTTACCAATCTGAAATGTCGGGTGGTAACCATACTCACCCAAGAGAAATCAGTACAACCATGTTTCCTGCTGCTCCATGTTATAGATCTGCAAGTAGCGTTTCAATCACTTTCTCATCATCTCCATCCATTCATCCAACTATGGGTGATGACTCATATCATGCACCAGCTCGGTATCCACCCAATGGAGAAGCTCCCACCAAAAAACGCTCATACAATAACTATCCCCATCACTATCTATGGCCTTGGGAATAAAATGAAGCATGAAGACATCCCAGAAAGATAATCTAGTCATGGCTGAAAAGATGTACTGTGTGTAAATGTTGAAGTAATGTGCATACCTCAACAATAGATCAATGTCGACAATACTATCCTCCAAAATCTGATGACAATATTTTCACTCCATGATATGTCAAAGTGCATTCTCCTTGAGGTCCCTCCATGATAATCTCTCTCCGATGGCCTGGTAGAACCTATGGGGTTCTGAATATGCTGCATGTAGAAACTTCTCTTTGAACTGTGAGGTGCTCATTAAGAAGGCTCTGTCATGATAATGGAAGATGTTATCGATTACATTGATCCGGATTTATGCAGGAGCACAACATAATACACATATAACCATAAATATAAAAATTCAAAGGAAATAATACTTCATTTCATTAATATCAAAGAACCGAAATTTGTTTATAGACAAAATGGAAATAAACTAGCTAGGGCGTTTGTAGCTTATCTATGAGAAGAGATGTGGTGGCTACATGCCTCTGAACTCTATGTTACAATGAGGCTCAAAGGCCTATATGTTATTGAGAAACAATTGAAAACCGTTAACATAAAAAAACATAACCCTTTGATATGAAACACCAGAATATGGGCCCCGTCGGGGAAAATTGGTACATCAATTTCCTGGGGTTGTAACTTTGGCATACTATCTCCATTTGATGCACATGATACATTGTTAGAAAGATATATCTAAGGAATAAAACTGCTCACCATGAATATTGAGACTGAAATGGGCTAATGGAAGTTTGATGCCCAAAAAACGTAGTTTAGGGCCTCAAAATGGCTCTGCAAGTTCAGGACCCCAAAAACTGCTAAAAATAGTAAACTGTGCTATAATTAAGGAAACTGAAAAACTGAAAGAAACAATGGTGGGGCCCCAAGTGGAATAGGTGGGTGGACATCAATATCCACCTCGATTATTCCTCCCCCCTTAGGAAGAAATGGTCCCCATTGGGTTGAGTTCCTCCATGAGATGAGGAAACTTCTGCTGAACTTGGTCCCTGGTGAACCACTTGCCTTGGTGCAGGAGTTGGCCAGCTTTGACAACCCAGTATAGTTGGATATTTTGCTGGCGAGTGTTCTTGATTTTCATGTACATGATACAATCTGTGGTGGCTTGTTCCATGTAGTCTGGGTTGTTAGCCCCCTAATTTTCTCTCTTTTTTCCATTTTCCCCTTCCTAAATCACAACCATTTACCGTTGTTTTACCTCTTTTATGCACCCTCATCTTGCACCAGTCCAAGCATGGTGACATATTTCATATAAACTTTATTTTTCATATTTTTTATTCAATTTAGTATTAATTAATCATTTATTACATTATTTCTTACTTTTAACCACTCTTTGTAGCTTATCTATATCTCCAATGTTTATTTGGTAGTTAGAGCACTTACCATGACCGCTGATCCTAGTGTAGGATCGGATCTTGCACCGTTGCCAGCATAGCATAACCTTGCAGCAGATCCAAACCTCCTCGACCATTGCCTCATTTTGAGCAGATTTTGGTCACAACAGCAAAGATCAACCCAAAGACAGCTGAGACCGAATCTGCGAAGGACAAAAGCTGGAAATTTGCTACGGACAATTTTCTAACCATCTAATATTGAAGGCCGAAAAGCTAAATTCTGCATTTGGTTATGTAATCTGTTAAATGATCTATTTTGGCTCTTTGGCCAAATATCTATATAATGTAGAATGTAAATAGGACTAAAAAGCTAAGTTTTGATAGCATAAGAGAACAGAAACACAGCCAGAGAGGTGGCAGCAGGTCATTGTATTTTGTTATCACCTAAATCTGGGCTGGATGATGTATTAACGTATGTACTTTCCTCAGTGAATTAATAAAAGGGAGCTCCGCCTCATGTTTTACAAATTGCAATTCTGTATTTGAGTTGATGAATTGATTAAGGTACTGAGCAACATTTTTATTTAAAAGGGAAACGTGCTGGTTGGCTAGGGCCCAACCAACCCAACACATTTACCCCATTTCCTGTTTTCCTGTAATTTGTGTTTATATTGTCAAGTGTGATTTAATTTCAAGCACATGAATTTCTGTCTAAGTGAAAGCGGATCCATTGTGTGAAGTAGATAACTTTCATTTTCCTGCACTTTATTTCAGATTGGTTTTCCTCCGCCTGGTCCAAGCAGGAGAAATAACCCTACACCAGTGCACGTTGGTGTGATATTTCCTTTTCTGCAATTTTGTTTGATTGGTTTTCTCAGCCTAGTCCAAGCAGGAGAAATGAACCTGCACCAGTGCACGTTGGTGTGATGCAGCAAGCTTTCTTAGTCTACTTCCCACAATCTTATTTCTTTCATTAAATGCTTATGACAGGATAAATGTATATTCATTTTTTCTTTATTCTTGCACTCTGTTAAGATCAGAAACATTCAATTTTTATGTGTGCAATTCAATTTAATAGTATAACAACATTTGCAATAATTAAGCACTCATTTTAAGAATTAAATGCTAAGTGCAGGAAGCTCTGATCCAGTACAAGAACTAGTTTCTTACAACAGGATATGAGTGCTTTGAACCTGGAAAAGTTCAAGCCCTTGCATCAAGTAAAAAAAATCCTTTAGTAAAGACACCATTTATACCTTCTGCATAAATCTCTGTTCCTGCACTAGTGCAAGAAGACTGTGATAGTGCAGGACAGATTGGTGCAATAAGGAAATATCTAAAGGAGCAGGTTTAAGGGCCCATATGATGAGACTACTAAGTGTCTCTGCTAAAGAAAAACGCACACTCAGTAGTCAAACAATAATTAGCTAGAATGATTGCCCTTTATTTTTAATTCTCTCTTGCAAATGAATTCTTTCTTGTTCCAGTCCTAGATTATTTTGATGGTTCAAGTTGCCTTTTCTCTCTTTAATTTGATTCTGCAATCTTTCCTTTAAATAAAGTAGGGATTCATATTAGGAAGATTCATATCATCTCTGGCATTGCCTGTGCTTCGTCTCCAAGTTTACGGATCCCCCGGGTTGACAAATTAAGTGTTGAGGAGTTTGCTTAAGTGTAATTCTTGTACCCAACATTTTGGCGCCGTTGCTAGGGAGGCGATTGATTTGGTAAGAATTTTCTGATTATACAATAGAGGTAAATTTTCCTTTATTTTTGCGGTATTTTTTGGAAAATTTTCTTTGAAGGAATTTTAATGGTGTTAATTGATTTCTGACAGCATTTTTAATAGAAGTTGTTTGTTATTTTTCTTTCTTTTTTGAAATGAATGCCTAAAAAAGGTAAGGGTTCGAAGCCCGCTAAGAGCCAAAGGAATTATAAAAAAAATTCTCATATTGGGTCTCCTTCTGTAAGCAGGAAGCCCAATCCAATTCAAACCCATCACGCGGAACAATCCACTTGGATTCTGGTGACAACATCTTAGGTGTGGATCAGCCTGTTGATAGCGATACCAGTAAAAGGGAAACAATGGTGGACCATGAAGATCATTTGGAAGGGATTGGTGAAAACCAGGTAAGTGAAGAACAAACCACTTTTGTGTTTCCAATTGTGGATCCTGATACTGTGGCGCAAATGAAGAATATTCCACCATCAGCTCTCCCTCATTTCCATGGTAAAGTTCATGAAGATCCTGACTCTTTTCTATTTGAGTTTGATATTCTGTGTAGAAGTTATGATTATTCAACTGACACTTAGAAGTTAATATTATTTCCTGTTACTCTCAAAGACTCAGCCCTACGCTGGTTTATGGGGTTAGGGGGAAACACTATAACCTCTTGGGAACAGATGAAGAAAGTGTTTTTTTCTAAATATCAAGAATATTGCAAAACTCGGGACATGCAGGATGAATTTTTTACAATCATACAGGATGATGTTGAAACTCTTGAAGATTACCTGGAAAGATTTCTGTATATTTTACAAAGGTTGAAACTTAAGTTTGATCCCAGTACTATTAGAACCTTGTTCTTAAGAGGACTTACTGATAATGCTAGAAATAATTTGAATATGTTAGGACAAGGTGATATTTCTCAGTAAAATTTTGAAAAAAATTGTGAATTATGCAGGAAATTTTCAAGAAATCAGTATAGATCTGGTAGAGGAACTCGAAATAGAAATAGAAAAACTGAATCTACTGATGCTATGATTATTGGACTAGAAAATAAAATGGAAAACATGAAAATTGATATAATGAATACTGTTACCAAACAGTTAGACTCTTTAAAGTTTCAACAGAAACTCATGAAGGAACAAGATTCATTATGTATTTTCTGTCCTAAATGTAGAGACAAGCATCCTCCTAAAGAGTGTCCTCTTAATTTGAAAGAAACTAATAAGTGTGCTATTTTTGCAGAAGACCATGTCATAGAAAAATGTGCCTATGTACCAGGACTTAAAGCTGTATTTATAGGGGATAGCCTGAAGCTAAATACTTGTATGCTATGGGAGCAAGAAGGAATTGGCCTCAAGTAGGTACATGTATGGCTCTTGAATTTTCTCCACACTATCTTGGTTATAATTCACATGCATATTCTTATCCTAACAGTGATCAGCAATGGAAGTATGGGAATCAATATCAGCATGGGAAACCTTCTCAACCATGGCAACAAGGTTGGAGAGGGCCAACTCATTCTCTATATTCCTACCAGCCACCCATGCAGTCATATGCATCTACGCATACACCTTATTCAATGCCTCAACTTCCGAGTTAGTCTACTCCACCGTTGCCTTTACCTCCACCCTTTCGACCTCAGTTGCCTGCTCAACCTATGCCTAATCCTAACAATAATAAAGCAGTGAAAATGATCTATGTAACAAACCCACCTTTACCATTCGAGTACCAGTCTATTCCAGTTGGGGTTCATGATATTCAATTAATATCGGGAAGGAGTGTAACATCAGAAAATCAGAAGCAGCCTATAGTGATTTTTGAAGAGAAAGGAGAAGAGGAGACTCTTAACCATTCTCCAAAAGCTGTCACTAAGCAAACCTTACCCTCTAAATCCTTGCCATCTTCTTCCAACCAACATCCCTTCCCAGAGAGGCTAGTAATGGAAAGAAGTGAGCCTATTTCTGAGACTAGTTTGGCATCTGAGCTTTGGAATATTTTAATTAAGATACCTTTGCTCCAAGCCATTAAAGAGATCTCCATTTGTACCAAGATTATTAAGGAACTCTGTCTCAAGAAACCCGGGAGGAAGAGAGTGGAACCCCAAACTATTCAATTTGTTGGTAGGACAGTAGAGTTGATGACGGGATGTGTGTCTATGGAAAAATATATTGATCCCGGAAACCCTATTGTTCTAGTTCAGATTGGTAATGTCCTTGTCTCTAATTTTCTTATAGACTTGGGAGCAGCTATTAATTTCATGACTAAGCAAACCATGGATCAACTTCGGTTATCTCATCTTCGCCCTACTCCCACTATGCTTGAATTAGCAGATAGATCTAAAATTAAGCTAGAAGGAGTATTGGATGATGTGATCATCTCATTAGATTCTTGGGAATATCCTGTTGATTTCATTGTGCTTCAGCCAAAGAACCCAGTAGGAGGACATCCCTTGATCTTGGGTCGACCATGGCTTGCTACGGCCGATGCATTTATTGGATGTCGTTCCGGTGATATGTATATTTCGCATGGAGATTCTAGGAAGAAAGTTACCTTATACCCCCTGCCAGATCCATTCAGGACCTTCGAGATACTTTATGGTTGGATCAAAGTAGTAATGAGGAGACTCAACCCATTTCCCTTATCCATCATTATACTGGGTCTTCACAAGAAGATGAGATTCAATATTTCCTGAATAATCTAGACACTATGCCTAAATTTGAGCCATTGAACCAGATTGTCAGCCTATATTTTCAAGATAATCATGATTCTCATTCTTATGTACCACTGCATTTGACCACTCCCTTGAGTACTCCTGAGCCTGATACTACTCTTGCTGAGATTAGCCCTGGTAAATCCTTGCATATTAGTTCATATTTGGACTCATCTCAGCAGGAGCAGCTTGTGAATTTGTTGCAAAACCATCTTAGTGCCTTTGCTTGGGGCTATGAAGATATGAATGGTATCCCTCCTGAAACTTGTACACATCATATCTATATTCAGGAAGGAACCCGACCTATCCGACAACCAGCTCTAAGAGATATTGTGAAGGAAGAAGTACAAAAACTCTTGGATGCTGGTTTTATCTATCCTATTTCCGACAGTCAGTGGGTCTCTCCATTATCGAGAATTAAACAAAGCCACTCTCAAAGATTACTTCCCTCTCCCTTTCATTGACCAAGTGCTTGATACCCTTGTAGGAAAGAAATATTTTTCCTTTTTGGATGGCTTCAGTGGTTATAACCAGATACAAATTGCACCCGAAGATCAGGATAAAAATACTTTTACATGTCCATGGGGTACATTTGCTTATAAAGTGCTTCCCTTTGGTTTATGTAATGCCCTAGCTACCTTTCAAAGGGCAGTCCTGGCCATTTTTGCTGATCTAGAATTTGTAGAAATTTATATGGATGGCTTTTCTGTGTTTGGTGATTCTTTTCAAGAAGCTCTCAAAAATCTGGAGAAAGTACTTCTTCGTTGTCAGGAATCCCATCTCGCCTTGAGTGACAAGAAATGTAGATTAATGTGCAAAGCAGGAGTGGTACTTGGCCATTTGATTTCTGGTAAAGGTATCCAGGTTGATCCGGCAAAGATTGAAATCATTCTGCATCTTCCTGCACCCAAAACTCAAAGGGAAGTAAGAGGTTTTTTAGGACATGCTGGTTACTATAGAAGATTCATTGAATTTTTTTCTAAGATAACTGCCCCTCTTTTCCGACTTCTAGCTAAGGATAGTGCACAAATTGCCAACATTCTTTTGAAACATTGAAGGAAAAGTTGGTACAGGCACCAGTTTTGAGAGGTCCTAACTGGTCTTTGCCTTTTAACATTTCCTTTGATGCTTCAGATTTGACTATTGGCGCAAATTTAGGACAAGAGGAATGTTGGGGCCCTTGTTTTGAATTTTGAATAAAGAACATATTTTTGGGTTGCGGATTGACACATGGCAGCCGCAACAATGGTGGGTAGCGGAGCGGCCGAGGTTGCGGAGGAATAGGAGATAGTTGATGAGGCTAACGAAGATAAGTGCAGACGAAGAGAAGATACGGCAGAGAACAAATAGCAGAACTCATAGGCAACAGAAAGAAGCCGAAAGCAACTGAAGAAGAACACAAGAGGAAATAGCAGTTGCGATGGCGGGTGAATAAATAGGTCGTCACCCAGCCGAAAAGGAGATCATGCACGGATACAGAGGGATTGAGGAGGATCGAGCCGACGCTGCAGAAGAGCTCTGTCCTGAGCTCGATATCCTTGTAGTTCCTAGGCTTCTATTGATATATCATGGCTATATTATCTATCTCTCTTTCCTATGGGACGTCTGTAATAGAAATGCAAGCTCTTCATGTTGAGCGATGTAACTGTGGATCCAGCTGAAGGTTATTAATATACTTGCAGGTTTCTGTATTTTTATATGAGTTACATGCATGCTTGATGTCTGTGGTACCTTAAAATTTTATTTTCTTAGTATCTGCACAATGTTCTGAGACGCTCTTCTATGTATGATGTTATGTATGCTAATGATTCCATGTTAACTTCGAGTTGCGGATCCATCCGCCACTACCGATTTTTTCCCTTTCTGCATATGGTCGCGGCACGTCTCGGGTGAGACTTTCTACTCTCCGGAGTAGGGTGAAAATTCCAGCGTGGTTCTAGACTACAGTGGACTCCTTTGTTGGGCCCAATCCCTGAACCTGGGTCTTGCCCGCGAGACCTATTTTCTCGCCAACAAATGGTTCCTTTATCGGGACCCTAAACTTCATTAGGGGAACTAAATCATGGTATCAAGGATCTTCAAAGGAGAAATACGGAGATGGTGGGATAACCACCTGGACCGGTTTATAGCTCAGCAAGCAGAGCTCACAAATCAAAAGGAGAAGGTGCTCAAGGATCTAGTCCTTTTCTCGGATTCCGCCAGTGATACCTACGAGATCCTCTGGGGAAAATTCCCTAGCGACCTCTATAATTGGTTGCAAAGGTTGTAGACCAAGGTGACTAAGGACAAATCGCGGAAGATCAACCACAAGTGGGTGCATGGAGATCCGGTGGCCCTGCATCGGGTTGGATACTGAGTTGACCCGCACTGTAGATTTCTAGGTAGAGTCTACCTCAGACGGGTATATTGTGGAGTTTGCTGCAGAATGCTACCAGTCCTTCTCCAGAGCTGAGGCTATCTTCCGATCTGGGCTAAGAGGCAAGCTTCTTAAGGAAATTCCATTGTGGATTAAGGCCTTGATGGTGGACGAAGGGCTGACGGAATTCTAGAAATCGAGCATGGAAGCGTAAACCTCCAGTGTTGGGGGAAGGGCTTGAGGGAAAAATGCTACTTGAAATGTGAAGATGGGGAGTGAGGGAATGGATGCTGAGACCGCAAGGAGGTTGAGGGAGTGATGTGCACATCGTAGGGCACAAATCGCCAACAGGTGGCGAGAAAGGGTGATGCGGGATTTGAAAGGATGAGGGAGTAATAGGAAGGATCAAGAGGAGGCGCCTCAGAGGATAGTGGATATGGAAGGCCAGGTGGGTCCCCAGGAGATGGAAGGGACCATTGTGGGAGTGCGGCGGGTGCATGGGAGCCCAGCCAGGAAGAAGAGGGAAACGATGTCTAATGAAGAAGATGCAGATGTGCGGCCCGAAGAAGGTTACGATGGTGAGTGGTACGTCGCGATGCAACGGTTATTCCAAGAACATACGGCATTCATATCTCCAGGTATTCCTACTTCCCAAAGTTTGAATGGCAAGGATCCCTACCTTCCCCTGGTACTCTATAAACCTTTAAGTGATATTTTCGTTAAGTTACAAGAGTTGATTCGATTGCATAGCAGTCCATTGTCAACAGCGACGCATGCTAATAGCAGCATTACTGGTAGTATAGCAATTAATAGTGGTATAATAACGTAACCAGGACCCAGAGGGTTCATTCTAGTCACACCTCCGCAAGTGAATATGGCGAGGTCATTCACCCGGTACCTAGAATTTTCTGGGCGGGGTAACGACAATGTGGAACAACACTAGTACCTCTATGAAGCCATATGGAGGGCTCAGCAGACGCCAGATGCAGGAAAGCTAATAGAATTCCAAACCACACCGAGAGAAAGGGCATTGCGCTGGTTCATAAAGTGGTCAGAGGCCCACCCGAATCCAGCAATTGTGGACGTCAAGCGAGATTTTGTCCGAGAATTTAAGCTTCCCCAAACAGACCAGCAAGGTTTGTCCGAACTATGGGAGATCAAGCAGAGAGAAGGAGAGACTGCGTGGGAGCTGATGAGCAGGTTCAAAGATGCGATCGGGAAACTCAGCTACCCGATCGACCCAAACCATCAGAGGGACTGGTTCATCAAGGCTCTGCTTCCCTTGACACAAACCCCCCTCACCCAGCAAAATATCAACAGCTTGTTGGATGCTTTGGAACAGGCTATGAAGATAGAGGAAATGGCAGGCTAACCTCAGGAATATAAGGGAGGGTCGGCCCCATAGGACCCCTCCCTACTAGGACTGCAACATCAGATTTCCAATTTGACCGAAAAACTTAAGGAGATGCAGCCTATAAGACTAGCCAGGCCGAATGTCTAGTGCACACACTACCTGGTCGAAGGGCACGTGGCAACTAAGTGTCCTCGACTGCGGAGCCTGGGTATGGGGCCCTCAGTAGCGACAATACAAGGGACTCCCCCTATTGGGGGAGGCGCGCCGATAAACCCGCAAGGGGTCTATCCGCCACAACAACCGTATGCAGGGTTCCCACCTCAACCAACCCAAGCCGCAACAGAGTATTGCGAAATTTTTCGGACAGTGGGTCATCAACCTCGGACGTGCCCAATTTTGCAGAAGTACTCCAATGTTCCGAACAATGTATACTGTGATTTTTTTTCTTCCATGACTCACAACACCGAACAGTGCAGAGCTCTCAACGCACTGGCAGACCGATTGGACCGGCCCTCCTACAGGGTGAATGAGGCTCCCAAAGGCAGAGGAGGCGGTATGCGCGGAGGCCGCACAGGGGGATGGGGCCCGCTGAAATGCTACAACTATGATCAGGAGGGTCACATGGCCCGTGAATTCCCCCTACCCAGAAGATCGTGGTGTTCCCAGTGCCGCGTGAACACCCACGCGACAGAGGACTGCCCTGAACTTATCAAGAAGTGGGAGGAACGAGCAAGGCAGAGGGGCATGAATCTGGTAAACACAGAACCTCGAGGGGCAGCAACTTTGGCCATGCAGAACGTAGCCATCGTGATGTGAGGAGGAAAGAAGATGGGGGAGGACGCTCGCGAAAAGCGCCGATATGGGTGATCAGGCCCACATCCTTGAAACAACTAATCAGGCTGGAAGCGTAGAAGAAATATTTCCAGGAGGTAGTAGAGACCTTTGCCCAGCTGGGGGGAGACAAAGGTATTGAGGTACCCATGAAGACCGATACTGAAGAACAGAGTGCTACGGGGGCTCTGATTGAGGAATGGCTCCACCTATTCCTCAAAATTGTTGACAATGCTTCAATGCGAGAACAACTCAAGCATACCCTGGAGGACGTATTGCAGGGGAACACAGGGCCGAGGGAATCCTCGAACACAGCACCCCAGTATGTAAAGCGGGTCAAGCGGAACAAACGAAGAACGGGAAAAGAGTTTCGGCTCAACATGCAGGTTGCAGGATTTCAAATTAGAGACACCATGCTCGACTTGGGATCCAACATCAATATTCTGCCTCGGAAGACGTGGGAGGCTCTTGGGCGGCCACGACTGACTTACTTGCCAATCCAACTTAGGATGTCGAACCAGTACTGCATTGTGTCGATCGTTCGACTCGAAGATGTCGAGGTCGACATCGCAGGGGTAAAGACTTACACGGACTTTGAGGTCATTGATATTATGGGAGACAAATATCCCTACCCATCATTGCTAGGAATTGACTGGGCTTTTGAAAACTACGCCATCATCGACCTCAAAAATGAGCTGATGATTTTTGAAGATGGAGAGGTCGAGTCACTAATCCTCTCGACCCGTATCAAGGTCCGAGATATACAAAAACTATGGATAATAGGGAGGATGCTCAAATGTTGGACAAACTCTATCAGATGACAACAGGGAAGCGGGAGGATTATATTAACTTGACAGCAACCGGCTCCATAAGTTGGCGCAGTGTCCAGAGCTCAGAGCTAGGGTCGGAACTAGCCTAGGAGGACTGGCAGCAAGGTGGGTATGAGACCAGCACGAGGAGATGTGCCCATATTTCCAGAGTCCATTGGATTGGAGATGAGATAAGGGAGTACCCCACCTTGTCCAACATGCACGCAGTAAATACCTTCATTGCAAAGGTGGAAGACCAGATACCGAAGGAAAATAGGATACCACTTCTGGACGTAGCACTCCAGTCCACATCAGCCAGGTGGTGGAAAAATCACCGCAACTCCCTGTCGCAGTGGAGTTTTGTGGCGGAGGCTTTGAGGGCATGGTTCAAGGAAGACGAGGGGCCTCAAAGCAAGCAAAGGTACCAAGGAACTTCTAATCCGAGAGCCCACCTGAAAACCTGTCAGGAGCAGTGGCTACATCGGTTTGTCCATTCCCTGGATACCATCCCACATACCTGGTACTTAGAAGAAGAAAGAAAGAGAGGGACCAGTTCTTGGCAAGAGGTCATGAACAAGTTTGTTCAGTGCTTTTCATTCGAAGGGAAGGTAGAGCTGGTGTCCCAAGAATTACAGGCCATCAAAGGGGTACTATTTTTCCACGATCCGGGCACCGACAGGAGGCCATTAGTACTGAATCTTGATGGCAGACGTAAGTTGGCTTGCCAACGGATCGATAGCGAGCGAGACGATGACAATTTGGAGGACCTGAGGCACCTATACTTTGAAGAGACGGAAGGCGAGCGGAACATCAAAGAAGAGCCTACCACTGCAGGAGTCCATCTACTTCCACTGAAGACAAAGAATCTAAACATCAGCACGAAGGAAAAACCCAAACTGCCTACAGTTGGGGACTACTGGGATGAGGAGACGACAAAGGAAATTTTCAGCCTCCTCCAGGAATACGAAGACCTATTCCCTTCATCGATTGCAGATTTGAAAGGCATCAAAGGGGACCTCGGAGAAATGCAAATTGTGTTGAGACCAGACGCCAGACCCGTGAAGCATCGACCTTACCGGTTGAACCTGCGGATCAAGGAAAAATTCAAGCTGGAGATCGATAAAATGTTGATGGCAGCTCTAACATTCCCTGTGGAAGAAGTAGAGTGGGTGAGTCCCATCGTCATTCAAAATAAGAAGGACAAGTCAGGAATCCGCGTCTGTGTGGATTACCAAAGTTTGAACAACGCCTGCATCCATGACCCATTTCTGACCCCATTCAAAGATGAATAATTGCACAATGTTGCAGGAAATGAGGCCTACTCCTTCACTGATGGATTCTCAGGCTACCATCAGGTGTGCATTGCCGAAGAGGACAAAACGAAATGACGTTCACCACCGAGTGGGGGTCTTTTGCATATCACGTGATTCCGTTCAGGTTGAAGAACACCCCCGCTGTGTTTTCCAGGATTGTCATAGCTGCTTTTCGGGAATACATTCATAAGTTCATGGAAGTCTACATGGACGATTGGACCGTCTACAGTTTGCTGAAAGACCACGCCACCTTGCTACGCATTATTTTTTATCGGTGTCGACAATTGCAAATTTCCTTGAACCTAAAGAAAAATCTTTGTGGTTCCCTTCGGAACGCTCCTAGGAAATGTGGTGTGCAGGCAAGGGGTCTGCGTCGACCCCGCCAAGGTAACAGTGATAGTCCACATGGAAGCCCCGGAAACGGTGAAGCAGTTTAGGTCACTGCTAGGGCACACGGGTTATTACAAACGGTTCATCAGGAACTATGTGAAGATCACTGCTCCTTTGGAAAAGTTACTACGAAAGTCAGAGGTGTTCCAGTGGACGGATGACTGCAAGTTGGCCCTTGACACTCTCAAGGAAAATCTGGCAACGGCACCCATTCTAGTCCATCCAGAAAGGGATAAGCAGTTCCATGTGCATATCGATTCTTCCGGTAGCAACCGGGGGAGATGACAGTTGACCACCCAGTCTACTTTGCCAGCTACAAACTTTCCAATGCGGAGCAGAATTACACCACCACAGAGAGGGAGGCCCTCGCAATGGTTTACTCGCTCCATAAGTTCTACCGCTATCTCCTAGGAGGTAATTTTAAGTTCTTTACTGATCACTCCGCATTGAAGTACCTAGTCAATAAGCCCGTTTTGGAAGGACGGATATGCCGATGGCTTCTACTCTTTCAAGAATTCACTTTTGAAGTGATTGTCAAGCTCGGGAGGTTGAACGTCGGGCCCGATCACTTATCCAGGTTGGAGACGGGGGAGAACGAGGGCTCTCTCGATGATCAGCTACCTGATGCTGATCTTTTCTGGCTAGAAGCCATACCAGATTACTTGGTCGACATCGCAACTTACCTAACCACGGGGCAGTGCCCTCAGCACTACACTCCGATCCAGAAACGGCACCTGGTCGTCCGCACCGCTGAATATCAACTGATTGTGGGGCAGTTGTATAAATTGGTCCTTGATGAGATTCTACGAAGGTGTCCTTGATGAGATTCTACGAAGGTGTATCCTTGACCATGAACGAAAATTCGTGCTATGGGAGTGCCATAGCGGCATTGCGGGAGGACACGTGGGAGCAAAACCCACCGCCAGGAAAGTGCTACAAGCTGGACTATGGTGGTCGATGGTCCATGCAGATAGTAAATAATTTGTCAAGAAATGCGATGCTTGTCAGAGAACAGGGAGGCCCTCTCACAGAGATGAGATACCACTACACTCGATGAATGTGTTGTGGCCATTTGAGAAATGGGTTGTTGACTTCATCGGCCCCATAGCCCCGGTAGCCAGGCATTCCAAGGCCCAGTACATCATCACCACCACAGACTACCTCACCAAGTGGGCCGAGGAAGCGTAGGTATAGGACTGTACGGTAGCCAGGTTCATCTTTGAATACATCATCAGCAGGTTTGGCTGCCCATGGAGCTTAACCAGTGATCAAGGTATGCACTTCATTAATGAAACGATCAAATCGTTGCTCGACACCTTCATGATCCAACATCACAAAAGCATCTTGTACCACCCGCAGGCCAATGGGACTGTTGAAGCGTTCAGCAAAATACTCGAAAAGGGTTTGACGAAGATCTGCAATGCCAAGCGGGATGATTGGGATGAACGGTTTCCTGCCGCACTGTGGGCCTACAGAACAACGGTGAAGCGTTTGACCAATCAAACATCGTTCCAGCTGGTGTATGGCCGTGAAGCTATGATTCCCGCCGAGTTCAACATACCGAGTCTTTTGATCGCCAAATCCCTAAAGTTCTCGGAGGAGGAATCACTACAGGAACGCCTACACGAATTACAAGAACTTCATGAGGCCAAGTTCCTTATCGAGTTTCATCAAAAGGTTCAGAAGGACAGGCAGAAGGCATGGCATGATCGCCACATCAATAGAAAAGTGTTCCAGGTTGGAGGTAAGGTTCTCCTATACGATAGCAGGTTTCAGAAGTTTTCGGGAAAACTGCAGATGCACTGGTTGGGACCCTACTTCGTCGTCGAGATTAAGGATTCCGAAGCTGTTCAGTTGGCTCAATTGGATGGTACTATTTTACCTGGGTGGGTGAATGGCGCACGCCTGAAGCCCTACCATGACTAAGTTTCTTTCGCTTTCCATTAATAACTCTCGCACCCGAGAGAAGCCCGTAGAGTAGAGTAGTTGAATAACTCTCCCGCAACCGAGATGAGTGTAGGTAGTGTTCGTTGTCCATGCATAGGTCATCAATAACCGCTAGGTTGTGGGGACCGCACCTTAACCGATTGTGGTCGGGGAGGGGCGTGTCCAGCATGTCGTCCCCATAGGATAAGCAAACGTGTCAAGTGTTAGTCCCTATAATTTCATTTAGTACTTGTGTCAGTCCATAGGATTGCCTAGATTTGCAGCATAAATTGCCATAATTAGAAGTAACCTTGCAGTAATCATTTTGCCATAATTATAAGTAACCTCAACCATTGTGTCTACCCATTTCCCCATACCACCATTAGCAGATGTCAGAACACACCTCAGCAAGCGACTGATCACACGATTATCGTTGTGGAAGATGCCAGCCAGAATTAATTCGTTATGGGGTCTCATCAACCTCACTCGTGCCGATTAATTACATATCCTGCACAAATAAAAGTGTGAGAATGCCAAATACATCCGAGTTAGAATTAGAAATTCCTGAAGACGCAAAGGCAATTGGAGAAAAACCAGAGCAGCGGAAGTGTCTCAAAGAAAAGAGCCAAGAGAAGGGGCCGAGAACGATTCTGAAAGTGTATCAACTTCGTGCAAAGATGACAAGAGCCAATCCAGCAGTAGTAGAACCACAGCTCAACAGTCGGATTCATAAAACGGAGTCCCTTGTCGGGAAGTATGACAGTGTTTCCCTCATAGATGCATACCTCACGGACTCTTTCGAGTTCCCAGTGCTTAAACGCCAGGTGTATATGGAGAGCTATACCACAAAAGAAAAGCGTGCAACAACAAGGATTTTGCCTGAGTTTCGAGGCATCCGGCAGTCCTCCATTCTGCATTTGAGGAATCTTCCAGTATTTGGGACGACAGGAGAAGCCATGCAATGTACCAAGTTCTTGCTCAATCGAATTCAGAACAGGTCCTTGTGGTTGGGCAAAGAAATTCCAATCCATGCCGAGGATATTCATCGACGCACAGGGCTCTCACAGGATGGCCCGGATGTATCCTCTGCATGCCAAACCACCTCCAAAAGAGAAAATAAGTCGAGAGACGCAGATTATTATGTAAAATATAGCACCCGTCAGGGAGGAAAGGGAGCGAAAATGGAACTCATCAACAAGCCCGAAGTCAGGTTTGTGTGTTACCTCATTGCCAGTAAGACAATGAGGCACTACACGAAGGGCGAATGTACCCTAGATACCATTTCCATTGCGGAGCACTGCATCCAGGGGGCCAAGCTGAACTGGTGCTTTTTCCTACTGAAGGAGCTATTCGACGCATGCGAGGATAATTACAAGAGGGCCAGGAGCTTCATCTATGGATATTTGATAGTCGCACTGACCATGTGGAAGTGGCATGCTTCCCTCGTCACGCTGTCGGCAGAAATAGTGGAGGGTCAACCTCTAGCAATGAAATTCGTCCCATGGAAGGTGTCGGGGGATCCCAACACCAAAGAGGTCAATGCAAAGGCCTTCCAGAGTTGGTATGGTTTAATGACTTATGTGGTGACAGGCCAACAGAGGATTCCCATGAATCTGTTGGATGAATACAACGAGCAGGTATGGTTCGGGGTCAACCACAAGCACACCTTCTTCCGACCTACTTGCGTGTCGGAAGAGACATTTCAGATGCGGGCGCTGAAGTTCCAACTCGACGATGCAGCCTTCCACAATGAAGTTTGTTCGTGGCCGGGGATCGCGATGGAAGTTCGAAGCGGGGTACCCACATATAATTTAGACAAAATGCTACCACAGCAACTGCCTGGCGAATTGGAAGTGGATGCGGCACAAAGTGTCTCCAACATGCAGCTCTTCCCACTCATTCGCCAATTAAACACAAAGGTATGAAGCCTCAATGAAGTGGTCCGACCAGTCTCAAGCGGTGCCACTCCTTTCCCTGTTTTTTTCTGAATTTCAGCTTTCTCAGTCCAACCCGCTTCTCCGCACGACCTCCATCACCTCCCCCATTCCTAATGTTTTATTTACTTCACCAAGTCCAATGAACACCCTGCTGGGGGAAAAGAGTAAGTCCGCAAACCCCCTAAAGACTCCCAAGGCCAAGAGGGCCAAAACCATAGATTCAAGTCCGGTGGTGGACCTCACTGAGGAGGATCCACCTTGGCCATTGAGCCTAGGGGTACTCATACAGGAAGAACCACTCATTGAGACAGGGGCACTAGGCGAGATTCCACCTCAACCTCCCATTGACCCCTTCGACTTCATAAACATCCGTATTTCACCACCCCGTACCGACCCACCTCCACCTACCACTTCATTCACACCATCCAACTCATCTGCCACCATGTCAGACCCAGTAATCCGAGATCTAATCAATGGGGACCACGGGACCGAGGTCGACTCAAGTACAGCAGTGATACTACTGGTCAACCCCACTGGGGACCCCCAAGTCACTTTTTCTGATTTAATTACACAAATGGCACAAATCGTTGCAGACACGGCTGGGACACAGCCTGAGCCTACTCCATTTCCGTAGACTGTCCAAACAGATAAGGGGGAGCGGCCGAACCTGAATATGGCGGACTCCGCACCCCATCTGACTCCACCGCCGTCCCCTCAATAAAACTCCACCAAATCAGTTTCCAGTGGGTAACCACTGCAGGAGCGGTGGCCGGATCAAGGTACTTCAGGGGCCGACAACATGGAGACGTGGGGCACGGCTCAGCTGTACCACTTCATTTAGAGAGCAGCCCAGCAGGCGAAAAGGCTCCACTCCGAGCTGCAACAGAGGTGTGAGCAATAGTAGCAGCAGATCATCGCGCTTACTGAACAGTGCGAGCAGCTCACAACAGCACACAGGCAGCTTCAGGACCAGATGAATGAAGTGGCCAGGGTGTTCACGGGACTGTGGCCTGCAGTAACGGCTCACTACCCTCGGATGCCATAATATGTGCCAGAAATAGATGTATTATAGCGAGCAATCCACCTTAGGGTGGCGTTCACCAGCCTCCACCAAGAAAATGCAGAGCTCCAGGAAACGTTAGCAGCACGGCTAGTGCTGCCCGATCCAGCGGCAGTCTACACAGCACAGATTACGGAGAAACAGGGCCAGGTCACCAAGATGCAGGAAGCTCTCAGTACTGCATCTCGAGATGCCTATGACCTCCTAAAAGGTCTACAGGAATGCTCGACGGCCCTTACAGTAAAGACTCGGCCCATTTCAGCGCAGCTGCAACAACTCTCAAAAGAGATTCAGGATGCCATGGACCTCTCGCAGTTGGACCAGCTATACGCCCAAGCGGATGCTCTGGAGATCCAGATCCAGCAGACAGAGGCTAGTTCGGCAATGGCTAATCAAGCGATTCGAGAACTTCGCCAGCCCCTCCAAATCAGTGCCCGGACAATGCAGCAATTAGCGACCGAGGCTGGAACCCAAATCAGCACGGTATTCGGAGCTGTACCGGCGACCGTTGGGGAGGAATCTATCACTAAGATCGCCACAGAGACGGACGCATTATTATAGGGGTGGCAGCAAGCCGTGACAACCTTCAACGAGCTTAAGGCTTCAGCGTTGAGAAAGGTCCCAGAGTTGGGGCCCTTGTTTGGGCAGCAGAATGAAGGTGCACATCAAGAACAGGGCACAGGGTCCGACGGAGCGATGGAAGTGGAGACAGTGATTTGTGATTGACTTGGGATGAGTCAAGAAATTGTGGTCGGGGCCTGTTGGGGCCCTTGTTTTGAATTTTGAATAAAGAACATATTTTGGGTTGCAGATCGACACATGGCAGGTGCAACAATGGTAGGTAGCAGAGCCGCCAAGGTTGCGGAAGAACAAGAGATAATTGATGAGGCTAATGAAGATAAGTGCAGACGAAGAGAAGATACGGCAGAGAACAGATAGCGGAACTCATAGGCAACAGAAAGAATCCGAAAGCAGCTGAAGAAGAACACAAGAGGAACTAGCAGTTGCGATGGCGGGTGAATAAATAGGTCGTCACCCAGCCGAAAAGGAGATCATGCACGGATACAAAGGGATTGAGGAGGATCGAGCTGAGGCTGCAGAAGAGCTCTGTCCTGAGCTCGATATCCTTGTAGTTCCTAGGCTTTTATTGATCTATCATGGCTGTATTATCTATCTCTCTGTCCTATGGGACGTCTGTAACAGAAATGCAAGCTCTTCCTATTGAGCGATGTAACTATGGATCCAGTTGAAGGTTATTAATATACTTGCAGGTTGTTGTCTTGTTATATGAGTTACATGCATGCATGATGTCTGTGGTACCTTAAAATTTTATTTTCTTAGTTTCTGCACAATATTTTGAGATGCTCTTCTATGTATGATGTTATGTATGCTAATGATTCCATGTTAACTTCGAGTTGCGGATTCATCCGCCACTACCAATCTGTTCCCTTTCTGCATATGGTCGCGGCATGCCTCGGGTGAGACTCTCTACTCTCTGGAGTAGGGTGGAAATTTCGGCGTGGTTCTAGACTAAAGCGGACTCCTTTGTTAGCCCCAATCCCTGAACCTAGTCTTGCCCGCGAGACCTGTTTTCTCGCCAATAGTATGCCAATTCAATTTGTGAGTTCTGATAATCCGTTTAATCATGGTGGTTGAAACCTTGTTGACAGCTTCAACTTGACCATTACCTCTGGGTAATATGGAGTAAAGTTATCATGTCGTATGACAAGTTGATCAGAAATTTCAGTTATCATTATATTTCGTAAATGACTCCCATAGTATTTGATAATAGCTTGGGGTACACCGAAATGAGCAATCACATGATTGAATATGAACATAGCTGCAGTTTTGCCATCTATTGTGAATGTAGGCATCGCCTTGGCCCATTTGGTAAAGTAATCCACAATGAGAATAATATACCCATGCCCCCCGGCTGAGTGAGGGTTACATGTAATGAAATCAATGTCCCATTTTGCAAAAGGACCGGCAGAAATGATTGGGTGAAGAGAGGGGGAAGTGCATGCATCTTTCGATCAAAAATTTGGCAGTTGTGGCATTTTCAGACCGCAATAATACAATCTTTGAACAATGGTGGCCAAAAATTACCAGCGCGCAATATCTTTTGGGTTGTGTCAAACCCAAGCATATGACCACCACACGCTCCAGAGTGGCAGTCATTCAAAACTCTTTCAGCCTCTTCGTGAGTTATACGACGTCAAAAGACAAAATCTGCACCACGACGATAAAGTGTGTCCCCAACAATATTGCATTGTTGGGATTGATACCGAATTTTCCATCGATTTAAACATGAAAGCTCTGGGTGAAAGGTTTTGGTTTGAAGATATATGATGAAATCATCATACCATGGATCTAACGTACTGATAAGAAATAGAGATTCATCTGTGATGGGATTCTCTACCACAATTTCCATCTCAGTATTGGGAAAGTCACACATGAGTTCTGCAAACACCGGTGATTTCTTTGATTTAGATTTCTCAAACTCCAAATCAAACTCTTGTAGGATGACAATCCATTTAGAGTATTTTCCCTCGAGTAATTGTTTTGTCAAAATATACATCAACGGGTTGCAATTAGATATCATAGTTGTTTTGCGTAACAGTATGTAGTGACGAAATCATTGGACAACTTGCACTGCTGCCAAGGCCAATTTCTCCACATGTGAATATTTTATTTATGTCGGGTTGATATTCCAACTCAAATAATAGATCACATGCTCATTGTGAGATTCATCCTCTTGAACTAGAACCATTCCAATGGTGGAATCAGAGGCTGCTAAGTGTAAAAAGTCGTCCTGGTGGTAATTGGGTGGATGCAATAATGGTGCATGGGTTAACATGTCTTTTAGAGCATCAAAAGATCAATTAGCAATCTCATCCCAAATAAAAGGAACATTCTATTTCAACAACTGGGTAAAACCTTTTGTTAACTCAGCATAGTTTGGGATAAACCTACGTAGAAAGTTTTTTTTCCCCTGCAAACTTTGGAGTTGGCATAGTGTGGAAGGAGGAGGTAAATTGATGATGGCCTCAACCTTCGAGGGGTAGAAACAAATGTTGGCTTTTGAAACAATGAATCCCAGTAATCATCCTGATTGCACACAAAAACCACATTTGTGTGGGTTCAAACAAATCTTGTAATGCCTACATCTCATGAAAATAGCTCGTAAGTGAGCAAGATGATCTTCCCTACGTAATGAGTGAGCAGGTAAGTCATCCAGATAAGGTTGTACAATGTGTTTGATGTCATGACAAGCGTAAGACATTGCCCTTTGAAAATTTGCACCAGCATTTTTTAATCCAAAAGGTAATTTGCAATAAGCAGATGTCCCCTAAGGACATATAAACGATGTTTTTGGTTGATCAGCAGGGAGTATGTTTATTTGATTATATCTGGAAAATCCATCCATAAATGAGAAAATTTTATTTCCAGCACAATCATCGATAATTTGGTCGATATACGGGTAGGATAATTGTCTTTGGACATGCTTTATTAATATCCCTATAATCAACGCGTACTCGTATAGACCCTTGTTTCCTGGTAACATGAACTATATTAGATACCCAATCTGTCAATGGAATTGGATAAATAAATCTTGCTCATAGTAGCTTTTCAACTTCAGCTTTAATAGCAGCAACTTTTCGCAGATGTATTGGACATAATCCTTGTCTAATAGGCTTGGCATCCAGGTATGTCTTAATTTCATGAATGACAATCTTTGGATCGATTCCTAGCATCTCTTCGTAAGACCAGGCAAATATGTCTCGGAATTCTTGAAATAGGAATTTATATGTATTAATCTCTTCAATCATACAAGAAGCACCTATATGAATGTTTTCAATAATTCCAGGTTTAACTGATATGTCGATAGAAACAATTGTAGAAATGTTTCCCAAATTAATCTCAGAATCCGAATTTGTAATCGATATGGGATTCTGTGGTTCTTCGACATAATCAACTGTAAAAATAGACAAAAAATCAGTTTCAAACCTATCAAGTTCAGGTAAAAACGAAGATCTATGATGTAGATCATCCCAGGGTAATTCATCCAAAGACAAAAATTCTTGAATACTTTCATCAGTGTGAAACACTTGTTGAAAAGGATCAGAAATTTATGTTAAGGTTGAGCTTGATTGTGAAGAAGATTCTTTGGTGATCACATTCATTTGATCAGGAGTAGTTGAAAGTGTGTTAGAAAATGACTATACTGCCACATATGCCATCTCAAAAGGACTCAAAGGCATCTCTCCATTGAAAGAATCCAGTTCTAACTCTGAAGGCACTACCCAAGTATCATCGAATGGTATAGTGCTTGATGAAATCATATTGATGTTGGAAATGGTATGCGGTACGTTGGGTGGAGGCATAGAGAAAGTTCCCATTAAAGTGGAGTCCTTTACTCAACCTACACCAACATCTTCATATGGGATAGTCGATTTTCCAACATGTTGGATACTGTCTGTAGAAGCAGGGTCGGACGAATAATATGAAAACTGATCGATTTTCGCAATATTCCCTTTATGAGGAAACATGATTAATAAAAATATGGATGAAATGACAGCATTCATGGCATAAGAACAACTATGACCCAAAAGAAGGTTGTAATCCAGAGGGGAATCAACAACTTCCACATCTAGATTAACAGTTTTTCCTTCTACTTCTATAGGTAGATCCTGGAGTATTCTGTATGGATGAAATCCTCTTCCATCAAAGCCTTTAAGGATTGTCAATGACTGGTTGAGTGTTGGAGAACCAACAGTTTTCCAACAATTTAACGACATTATGCACGTGGATTCTCCCTCATCAATTACAGTATGAAAAACTCGTATGTTTTTTACTAATACTGGAATCTGAAAAGCCATCTAATGAGGGAGTCTTGGTGTAAATTTTTATAGATCAAAGACCATGAGATTAGAATCCTAAGGATCTATAACTCCAATAGCTGATAAGAGTAATTTCCTTTGTGATGGACATGATTGTAGCACTTCTAAGGCCGACATTGCTGAAGGGGATATTTCCAAGTCTTCAACAATGTTGTAATTTTGAGCAGCTCTCGCATGTGGATTGAAAGTTGATTTTCAAAGTACACCTTTAGCAAGCAGTTGAATCACTAGATCACAATTAGTTTTCTCGATGTGAAGTGGATCGGAAACCGAAGGAGATACAACTGGTGTTTGACTAGAATTTTGTGTCTCTTTACTAGTTACAGGATTTTTACTTCCATAGTCTTGCCATCGCGTCATAACCATAACCTCAGACATCATTAAAATATATGTCGATGAATTTGAAGAAGATCCTGTCATTTTGCTATCTTGAGTGGGAAAAGTATCCTTCAAGATAGTGGGTTTGGGTGAACCTTTCACGAATCTAGAGACCTCGGACCGATGTGGGGACCCTTTGGTAAAGTGATCATCGTCACAGATAAGACAAGGATAACGATGTTTCTGCTTATCGTCAGTTGGTTCATTCTTTTCGGTTTTCTCTTTGGGAGATGAAGTTTGTTTGTTTTTATTCTTTCCTTTCTTCTTATTACCGGTTTTAGATTTAGCTGTAGATGAGTCTACAACATGAATGTCGGCAGAAGTTTCAAGGGAAGAATCTCCTTTCGGTGAATCTGGTAAAGTTATGATGGGAGAAGTAGTTTTTGAGGACTTCTTCTTACTCTTATTAGAGCTATCTAAACCAATTACATCATCTACAGCATGAGAACCTGAAGGAGTGGCAGTTATTTGACCAAGACATGGTAAGTCAGGAATTTTTTCGTATAAAGTACTAGACTGTGTATATACAAGGTCTAAGTATTGAGCTTGAGCAATGACCTTTTCTTCCGTAACAACCCCTCCCTTAGCCACATCTTCAGTGATCTTTGGAAGCAATGATTTGATAAACCATTCTCCCAAGATCTGATCTAGAATAAAAACTTTCTCTAAACGTCTTCTACATCTCCATTCATGTATGTGATCTGATATGTACGTAGAAGTAGATTGTTTTAATGAAGTTAAGAGTTATGTGCCATTGTCGTATCGGACTGGCAACTGAAAGTGTGTTAAGAAAGTTGTTGCTAACGCGTTGAAATTGTTGAATGAGCCATGTGCTAGTTTGATATACCACTTTGCAGCTAAACCTATCAGTGTTCTCTGAAACAGTCTTAATCGAATGGAATCATCGATTAAAGACTTGGATGTGCACCAAAGGTGGTAAGTCATAACATGGTTTGAGGGGTCTTCTCCTAATTTACCTACGAACTTAGGAATATCATTAGGCAACTTATTCAGCATTGGAGGCCAACACAAAAGATAATAAATCGAATCATTATTTAGGCACGAAAAATCGGGTAAATCCAAAGTTGCTATGAATGGTAACCGACGGTTAGGGTACTGCTGAGCAAATTGATAACCTTGTGGAAATATACGAGTACCAGGATGAGGATATCCAGGATAACCTAGAATATCCTGTGCATTTGGGATTGGAATGCCTCCCGGATAACCAGGATTGGCTAGAGCATACTAAGGTTGAGGTGGTATCTGATATGTGTAACCAGGGTACGGTTTATGTTGGTATACTGGATTTTGTGCTACAGGTCCATATTGATATTGCCCTTGATATGGTTGATAAAAAAACTGAGGTGGGCTTGTTACAATTTTACTAGTACCAGGTTGTCCCGCAGGCATCTGAATAGTAGTCTGAACTGTGGGTCTAGGTTGTTGTGCAGTGATTTGAGGGATTTGTTGTGATACTTGAGGGGCTGTAGAAATAGGGGCTGCAGAAATTCCAGGGATAGGTGTGGTAGGTTGAACAGAAGTTGGTGCAGTAATTTGAGGTGGAGTTCTAGATGTACTCGGACTAGGCTATTGAACATTACTAGGTGCAGATACCTGTGGTGTAACTTGAAGCGTAGGTTGGACAAGTTGTTGGATTTGACTGTAACCAATTGGCTGACCAGGTTGATTATAAGGTACTTGCACGTTAGGTTGCAAATTCTATTGATTTAATGATTGATTCCACACTGTGTTTACTCCAGGATATGGAGCTCCCATTGAAGGTTGTGTTGCGTAAGATGGACCATAACCAGGTTGATAATTTGGAACGTAATCTTTAAATTTGGCTGGATAATTTCCACTAAAATATTGACCTCCCTGAAACAATTGATGTTCCTGATAGAACTGTGGTCCTAAAGGAGGCTGTTGTCCTTGGAAAGACTGTTGCCCTGGCATAGGGTATTGTCCTTGAAGAGGTTGTGGACCCTAAAACAATGTTACCGATGAAATAGGTAACCTCGGAAATTCCGACACTTGTTTCTGACGCTTTTGACCAAATGTCGGAAATTTTCCCAAATTTTTTCCATCCCGCCCGAAACCGTCGCTATACCGACGTCTATAGAAAAGTGCTCAAAGATTCAATGGTTTCCACATTCCTTAAAACGTGTCGCACTGCGACGTTAGAGGAAGATGCTCGCAATTGCGTACACCATGGCCCAAAGCGCTACCGAGACGACGAAGGATCGCAATCGGCGATGACACAAAGGAACGAGCCATTGCGACGCTGAGGCACCCGTCGTAATAGCGTACGCCTTCCGCCGTTTCCAGAGCAACTACGCTATTTTCGCGCTTACATAAAAATACTAAACTTATATGCGCGCTACATAAAAATTCGAAACTTATATGCGCGCTACATAAAAATGATTTTATTGTTTCGTATTTACGCAATAGCTGTGACAACGTTTGATATCAGCGTGATTCGCTCTCTCGCTTCAGAATAACATTTTCCTCAAGATTCGCTGCTAGCTCTCGTAACAACATTTTCCCTCGCATTCGTGCTCACTTCTTGCATTAGTATTTGCTCCTCAAGATTCGCCGTGCCGCCCTCAGCTCTTGCAGAACAGCATTCGCCCTCAGCTCTTGAAAAATGGTAAGTTCTTACTGCAGGCCCTTCCTCCTATAGTAGGGTTGACTCTATTTGGGTTTTTTTTGGTCAATTCCATTGGATTGTGTTAGGCTGTAGGGTTCTCTCTAGATGTCAAGAATCAAGATTCAATACCCTCTATTATCTTCATCACCCAATACAAGATTTAAATTTTTTCCAAAGAAACGCTTATTAATTTGGCAGCCATTATTTCTCCCTGCTTTAAAAACCCTACATTTAAATGAAAACAAGCATTGCATTTCAACTACAAAATCTATTAGTGTTCAAATGTACATGTGTGCTACATTAACGTCGATATCACGCGCGCATATTCGCCCTCCGCTTTGCGTAACAACAAAGATTCACCCTCGCATTCGCCCCTCACTCTGCAGTAATAGCATTCATTTTCAGCATTCGCCCGAGCTCTCGTTGTATCAGCATCGCCTCAAGATCTCGCCCTTAGCATGGGCAGAACAAAGATTCGCCCGGATTCGCCTCGTCTCTTTCTGCACAAGATTCGACCCGCATTCGCTCCTCGCCTCTTAACAGCATTTGCCCTATCATTCTCGCCTCCTCGTTGTTCACTAACACTTCTGCGTAACGAAAGATTCGCCTCGCCTCTTGCAAAATGGTAAGTTCTTACTGCAGGCCCTTCCTCCTATAGTAGGGTTGACTCTATTTGGGTTTTTTGGTCAATTCTATTGGATTGTGTTAGGCTGTATGGTTCTCTCTAGATGTCAAGAATCAAGATTCAATACCCTCTATTATCTTCATCACCCAATACAAGATTTAAATTTTTCCTAAAGAAACGCTTATTAATTTGGCAGCCATTATTTCTCCCTGCTTTAAAAACCCTACATTTAAATGAAAACAAGCATTGCATTTCAATTACAAAAATCTATTAGTGTTCAAATGTACATGTGTGCATCACTTGTGTAGGGTATTCCTTTTCCACTTTCACATTATCCAAGAATGTGTGCAGTATAGTTCATATTTTTTGTGATTTAGATTATCTTGAAAAAGGAAAGGTAAATTATTTCCCATGGAAAAAGAAGGTTTTCCCTTTTTATAGGTTGTTTGGACTTACGTGGAAAATTTATGGTATGCCTTTCATATTATGTAGTTTAAATTTGAATTAACAGATTATTCTACATGAAAATATAATTACCTATGTGATGTCCTTCATCACTAATTAAAATTATAGGGTTTCAATTTCCTAGACTCTAACTCTTATGATGCTAAATTCTAGGTTCTCATTGGTGGATCACTCTTCCATTGATTTCCTTTCCCTCTGGATCTTGTCATACTTTAAAAGTCATCAATGATACATATATTATTTCAGGTATCCCAAAAGGCTTTATAGTAGAACATATTGTGAAGTTTTTTTGACACTCGAGGATTCTTTTTAGAACTGCAACGTGGTCTATGCTATCGAGTTATATATCAAGCAACTTGTCCTTAATAACCACACTATGAGGTAGGTTCAACCAGCTTGAACTTGTTGGGACATAGCATATGAAGTTGTGTGATGAGTCCATATCACAGGTTTATTATGGTGAAAAAAGTGAAGACACGTAATGATAGTTATTATGTTAACATTACTAGAAACATTTTCGAAATTATCCATGCTATCAAGATGTCAAAATTCCGGGCATTAGGTGTCAATACTCGTAGCTAATAGATAATAATAATAATATAAAAAAATCACAACTTTATTCTTGAAATATGATTGTTACACATTGGTAACCTAGTTCATGAGTTACTATCACCCAAAGATTGAAAAAAAAACTTAAAATATAAATTAAACCAACATGAGAATCCAACTAAGGGTTTCTCGACAAAATCATGCCATAACTTGGCATTTTGAAACCCAAATTTGAATCCATCATAAGTAATACAATGCAAAATTAGATGGATTTTCAATGCATGTTTGCATGCTACACTTATTCTTTGTCTAGATATCATTTTTTAAATGGAACCATTAGTCAAGCCCACAGTCCTTTTTATGTGAAAAATTTCAGCTCTATTAGAGCTCTTTTTTGCTCCACCACCTCCATAAACCAGTGTTACACAGGGTCTCGCCCCCCTACCTAGGGGTCTAGATTCCTCGCCCCCTCGCGCTTCGGGATCTTGGGGACTTCTAGGGGATGTTTCCCTCACGCCCCCTCACGTCCCCTCACCGCCCCTTTTAGTTTATGGTTTCGTGTTAAAAGTTGATGCGCCACTTAGCATATTTGAGAATCCAAGTGATTCTGATTCAGATGGTGACATGGTTGATCTTGATATATTCGTGCAGAAGTTGGATGCAGAGACTAGTGGGGCATTAACTTGAGCATTTATGCTCATTTATCATTATGATGATATCATTTGATATTCATATGTTATGTTTTATGTTTTATGTTTCAAACATAACTTATTTGCGTTTAAGTTTTATGTTTCAGACTTGAGTTGTAAACTTAAGTTTAAACTCTATTTTGAATCTTGATATAATATGTCATATGATATCTTAAACTTTATTTTCATTGTACATTGTTAGTAGTTACATTAATGATTATATAGTTACAAACTTACAAACTTACATGCATGATTGTATGATGCATGTTTTAACTTTTAACTTTTAAATTTGTTTCAATTATATGATTCATCATTCATCGATTTGTAATTTTATCATTTATGATTTATCTTTCATGATGCAAGTGTATGATGACTGTATATATATTCCTTGCAAAAATATAGTTACATTTTAAATATTAAATTTTATAATTTTTATGACCCCGACGTCCCCCCACGTTTCCTGAAAATTGGTAGGGAGCTTTTTCATAGGCCGCTCCCGCGCTCCCTCGTCCCCTCGCTCCCACCTCCAGGGGACTTGGTGGAACATTGCCATAAACATATGCAAACATATATCATGATCTTTGAATTCCATTACATATGTATGTGCCAATGTTCCATAATCTTGCCCCATCATCAATTTAAGAAATTTCCATTGAATATCAAATTATGGAGGGGGGGAACTTTTTGCTACAACATTTGGCTCAAAATCAGGGACCATCTTCGTATGAGGTGAATGAGAACTATAGATATTTGAAGAAGTAGATTAGTGCCTTTTCCTCTGGCCATGGAGTCATATACAGTCATCCATCACAAAAATTTATCTTTGTTCATTCTCACCTTGAAAGTTGCAAAAAATCATGCCCTAATTGAAACGACACTAAATTTGAAAGATATAATAAAAATGCAAGCTAGAAGTGCCCTATTAATACAAAGGAAAACCTTCCTACCTACCCTAACTGAGATAAATTTTGATTGAATAGGAAACATGATATTTCCTATGGAGTTGATCCAACAACTTGTTAAATGTATGGGACTAAATCATGCATTTGATTTCCAGGGAAACATGCGCATGAAGAGAAAAAGTGCAGAATTAATGGAAAATCCATACATGCCACTTATAAAAACTACACCTAAAGGTCAAAAAATACTTAAGGCCTAAACTTAATTTGAATCCAAAAATGAAAAAACAGGATTAGTGAAAACACGAGAGTGGTGTGGGTGAACAACATAAATAAAAAGTGAAGATACCTTTCCCCAAGATGCCTTTGTCACCGTTGTATGAAAACATGCTTTCCTTTCCCTTTATACATGCAAGTGAATGCATTATAGGTATGGTGTTTTCCCAGAATAGGAGAAGCATACTTAAATATATCATTCGTGGATTGAATGTTTGGGTGCCTTAATGTGCAATGACATGTTTCCAGGACTGAATTCAATGCAAGGCATATTTGAAACTCTAACTCTGTCTTCCGCTGTCTTATTAGAAATTATTTCAGTTTTCATTTTGTGTTTTCAAGTTAGATATTGTTTTCAAGTTTTTACATTTATAATTTTATTGCAATGTGGCAGACTGATCAGAGCAGTGCAGGAACAACCCCGAGACGGGATGATCGCGGAAAGAGGCCAATGGAAGAACATGTAAAGTGCCAGCATTGCTCTATCTTCAGGTATTTTAGTTATTTACATAATTGAAATAATATTAATTTTGTTCAAATATGCAGACACCTAGCCATGGTACGTCTGATGATTCCCTCTTTGAGGAAGAGCTTTCTTCATCCCTATCTCCAGTGTTCTTGTTGCAAAAAAAGGCACGAGATGCAAGGTCGAAATTTAATGCTTTGATAGACGTGCCTCAAACACCTGAAACAGAAGAGAGGATACAACATCTTATGAGGCAGCTAGAAAGATATCAGGTAATAATAAAAAGTCAAAAGGATATATTTTTTGTTCTGCATGAGATGAATTGTGATAGTTTGATTTTTAATTTTTACATTGACTAAACTAACAAAAAGTTCTTTTGTATGTAGCGTCTTCTGGCATTTGCTGAACCCGGTGTTGGTGGTAGTGGGACACAAGGGCAAGAGATTGCCCAACAACCCTCTCGTACACCTTCTACTCCTTTAGGTGCTATCCAAGAAACACACCCTGCCCAAGCAGACACCCAGCCAACCACTGAACGTGTTGGCAATGATGAGGCTGATATGGCCAACTACATTATTGTGTTTCCTGGAGCTACACGTGTCAACTCCACAGGGACCATTAATGGCACGTTGTTGGTGAACGATGAAGGTGTCCCTATAAAGCATGTACAACTCCTAGGTAAATTTTAATATTTTAACTATTTCATGTACTTTATCTAAAACATATTTATCATGATTTTTATTTTTAAATTAATGATAATATCTTCTTTTTCTTTTGGTTTTATTCTGTGTAGGAAACAATGAGTTCTACAGGATTCTGGAGAGCCATGCGTTGGTAATTTTTGGCCCAACTATACGTACAGGGTGGAATTCCCAGAATTCCAACCTGAAAAAAGAACTTTTAGATTATCTAGAAGCCCTTTTTGGGGTCGGCACATTTGACAGAAAAGCGGTGGCTCAGGTAGCCGGCAAATATTTGAAATATACTAGGGACACCTATAGGACGCAATTGCAATTTAACCCTAGATATGAGCGTCCTCTCGCAGTTTCAGAGAGTGAGTGGAGAGCACTCATCCATGACGGAAAAGAGAAAAGGGCAAAGAAAGAAGGAAAAATGCCAACTGGACCCGCAATGTAAATTACAACTTTAATTCAATAGCTTTAATTTTCTTTATGTCTAAAATAAAAGTGTGCTACGTCATATCTGACTTCAATCTTTTGATGCTAGGTTGCTTGACACCTAAAAGGCAACCAAAGCTAGGATTGAGAAAAAGGGCCATCACAAGCTCGGCCAGGGTGGCTACTTGAAATTAGCTGCAAGAATTGTAATTAAGTAGCTAAACATCTTATAATTAATTGTATCGCCTTCCAACGTTTTGTAATCCTATCAGATATGATTAAAAATACACAATCATATGTAATGTAGGGTGATGACTTCGGAACAGAAACTACAGAGGAAGATAAAAATATCGCTTTCCGTTTTGGCTATCAAGTTGTAGTTGAACGTCGCAGAAGCTTGGGGCAGGTCCCAAGATCCAGAATGCCTGATAAGGTAAAACATTAACCTTTCAATATGTTTGTTTTCGTTCATAAATTTAATGTCTAACAACTTTGTTTAAATCAGGGGAGCAGCACTACCGACGAGGCAAATAACCCAGTTTTAGAGCCAGATGTAGATGATCCTCACGTGCAACCTGATCATTGTAGTGGGGACCAGGCCGACAATGCTACTATCAGTGAGGGTCGTGACAGTAATTAATTTCCACTTATAAGTTTTTCTAATTATACCTCGATGGTTGTCCTTATAAAGTTTTTTGTTTAAATGATAGAGAATGTTTCCCTTGAGGATCTTACCACCAGAGAGGAAGACAGGGCAACAGTCCCAACGGCGACAACTGGTGCACCAGGTAAATAATCTCATTGCAATTTTTTTTATTAATATTACCGAACTAGTTCAATGATATTTAAAAACCGATAATTAAAATTTAATTATTATCTGTTTTTGGAGGCGATGCCCCGTCACTGGATGAGACCAGACATCGTGACAATGCAACTAGGTCAGCGGCGACAACTGGTGCACCAGGTAAATAATCTCATTGCAATTTTTTTTATTAATATTACCTAACTAGTTCAATGATATTTAAAAACTGACAATTAAAATTTAATATTATCTGGTTTTGTAGGCGATGCCCCGTCACTGGATGAGCCCAGACATCGTGAATACGCAACTAGGTCAGCAGTGCGGGTTGAAAGGCACGAAACAGGAGCAGAGCACGATGATATTGATGATGTAATTAGGAGCTTTAAAAATAGGAAGAAGAAAAAGAAATTTTGACAATGTAAAATATTGTATTATTATAAGACAAACGTTACCATACTTGGAATGTTTTTTGCGTTATATAAAAGACTCATTTATCATACTATTTTTATGTCAAGCATTAATTGCAATGTTTCCTTGCGTACTTTTTGTTGAATTGTTTTTTTATTAGTTATTGAATATTTTTTTTTATGCTCATGAAAGTAAAAAATGAAATATAGATTGGGTATTGGGGAATTGAGAGTGATGGGAGGGGGGGGGGAGGGGCCATAAGAGCTTCCACCTTCACGTGGTTGGCCCTGTTTAGTAGAGAATAATTTATTGGAGCGATTTAATCTTGGAGCAAACCTCCCTTGATCCAGCGTAGCAACAAAAAAGTCACTGTTGACTTAGTTGCTACTCTTTCAGATCGTGGGAGGCCTGTTCCAAGTTCATGTGACTCCAATAAATTGTTCTTGAAACGAAGAGGAGCTTATTCAGGTATGTTTTGACATTTTCAACATATGTTCTAACATTATCATAAGAATGCATCTTAGAGTAAAAAATACTACATCAATTACTTGTATTTATTGTATATATAATGATGGATTTTGATTGACTTGGCAGTGCAGGTACAAATCCTCTCGCATCATGAGCAATACAACTTGTCAACCAGGGTCATGTCCAGGATATTTTTGCTTGTGCGCTTGACCAGGTTCGTAATGTCACATTTTGTAAGTTCCTTTACAGTTCATAATTCAATATTAAGCTTGTTCATGATTATTATCTAGGTTTTTTGTATGTGTTTTTTCATCTATTTGATTGTAAGAAACTATGCATGTTTCCTGTTGTTCACTATGATTTCTCCCATTACCACTCCTAGGATGAATCCGACTTTATTGTTACATAGGTTACTTTATTTTTACTATGATTTCTCCATTTACGATTTCATAGGTTACATCATGTAAAGTTGTCAATCTCAAGTTGGTGATGAGCTTTAGTTCTCCAGATTTGGGGCTTTTCTAATATTTTCTCCCTCATGTCATTCCTGCATCACCTCGTTGTTTGAGCATGCCAATTGTCTACCACTTGTACCAATTGGAACATGTCAATCTCTGAGTGGTGCCACATTTCACCTATTTTTAGTGAGAGTTTAGGGTTTCTCTAACATAGCTTCAGAAATCCGATTCAGTGCCTGCTTGAATATTGTCACATAATACTTATGGTTTGGATTGATGAGCATGTTCTGAATGGTTGTTTGATTCATAAGAACCACCCATATAGTCATCTTGAGATATTTCAGAAGATTTCTCGGGTTTCCTTTTTCACCGTTTCTAGTGGGTGGGATGGTGTGGGGTGATCCATCAATACTGGTGCTCTTGTAGTAGGGAATTTGTTTTTGGGGATATAAAGTAGCATTTGATGTAGATATCCCATTGGATGCATTCATAGATGGGCACGAGAGGTCAAGAATTTAAATTAAAAATATGCAACCTCTAGCATGGCAACCTGAAGGCCGCGAGAGACACTTGTTAAAGATTGTTTTGTGCTGGCCTTAATATAGTCGTGATTTCTTTCTATTATCTTAATGCAAATATATAGTCCGGTCTCATTAAAATGAGGATTGTGGTTGTATTTCTCTTTGGTTGTTTCTCTCTTAATGCTCCAGAAGTTGCCAAAAGTTGCGATAGTTGTTTAGTTTGCCTGTTACAACTTAAAAGTGGTTTTTAGCAATGGGAGTCATGTTTTTTAAGGTTCATACTAATATGAAGATATTGTAATTCTATATTCAGCATAAGAGAAGATGGCCTCTACTTTGGGCGGTATGACAACAATTGCCACATCTACCTCATTGGGTAACAATGGAAAGGGGAAGAAGTTGGGTGCAATGTTTGATAATTATGGCAGACAATTGTCTTCTCTTTCAGTTTTTTCACCCATTTCCTTTAATCGCTCAAGCAGAAGAGGGACTCTGAGATTACGCGACAGAGAGAAGGTAGTTAATACAAGAGCTATGGAAAGGGAGTTGTACTTCAACAAGGATGGCTCAGTGACAAAAAAATTGCAGGTCAGAGAAAAAATTATGTTTAAAGGAAGGTCACCTGCACGTGAAACTTCACTGCGGTGGATCTTTCCTTGTCCACTTATATTCGATTTTAATGTGTAATTTTAATTTTTCATGGAGGGTTGTTTTGGCATATGGTCTGGCATTCAATTGCACACTTACTGAAAGCATTGTCAATTTGTCTTGCAGGCGGTGTGAACAAACTTGTCGATCTTGTTGGAGTCACCCTTGGGGCGAAGGGCAAAATGTTGTCTTGGAGAGCAAGCATGGTTCTCCGAAAATAGTTAATGATGGTGTGACAGTAGCTAAGGAGGTAATTTGTAGATGTGTGCTCTGGTTTTCTTTTTAACATTGTATTAGTTCCCCTCTTAAATGTCTTAGATTTGGTAGGCATAATTTGAAAACTCAAAGGTGAAAGGAAACATATTTGTTACCCAGTGGTCTACTTGGCCTATGGACTAGCCACATTAGAGTAATGCATAAAGCTTTTCACAACAATAAAAGGAAAGGGTTACAGCTGAGTCAAATTTTATTTTTATTGACAGTGTAATGAAATGTATCTCAATGCTATGGTTTTGGCCTTTTATTGGTTGAATTAGAGGACCCAGTTGAAAATATTGGGGCCAAGTTGGTAAGGCAAGCTGCGGAAAAGACAAATGATTTAGCTGGGGATGGAACCACAACATTTGTTGTTCTTGCACATGTTGGAATATTGAAAAATTCTAGAACAATGAATGGAGAATAAATCTCCCTTCCTCTAACACAAAGAAAATAAAAATTTCTTTGACAGGAGATAGAGTTTCAATACTTTGAAAACAAACTTCTATTCCCTTCAATAACTCAAAAAAAAACTATTACACTACTTCCTCACTGAGAGGGATTACAAAATTATGACTGCTACAAAACGCAGTGCATAAAACCAACTCACCGTCTGTTCAAAACAAACATACTCTGTCTCTAAGACACTCTGCTGTGTTTTTCCCTTTCGCACTGCTGTGCATACACACTTAAAAAGTTACACTCATTTTTTCACTTTTTACACACTGCTATGTAATAAAAAATTTACGTACTGTCTATAAAAAAAACTACCAAGCTTTTTCGACCTTTTTATTTTTATATGCCGGAACATATAAAACATATTATAATAAACCCTCTTTTAAAAAAAATAAAATTAAAACTAAATTCTATGGCCCACCTTTCATTTCGCATATGATATATATATATATAACATATGTATATATTAAACTATCAAAACATTAAAGAACCCTTTCCGTCGGACTTCAAAAGTCTAAATAGATTGAATTTCAAACCAAATTCGCGTTCCAAAATGGGATGCTGACGTCTGCCTAATTTTAACTCGAATTCTCAATCCAATGCGCCCTATAAAAAATTCGGGTCCGGTTTTCAGGTTTTCAGATTCCCTTCAATTTCATGCGATCCAATATTAATGCTCCACGTGTCCTCCTTTTGAATTTACAAAACTGTCAGGTAAATTTCTGTTTGTTTAATTTCTGGTTGGTGAATTGAGTTAATGCTGGTTGTTGTGTTTAAATACAATCCTGTACAGAAATATGGCTGCGGCCGTCTACAAAAAAAAACTTGCAGGAATTTTAAATGCTGAATTAAATTTCTGGATGGCGTGCAAGCAACCTCCAAAAAAAAATGTTGCTGCTGCATCCGTCCTTCTGCTGCAGCAGTTGAAGTTAAAATTCAACAACACAAGGTTTAATAAGTGAGGGTGTAAAGGTAAATTTTTGTCGATAGTACTGGATTAAGATCATCTATTCATTTTTGTAGGGTCTTATGGTGTTTTTTTTTTTTAGTTTTGGGTTGGGCTTATTGAGTCTAGGATAGTTTTTGAGTGAAAAAATTGCTATCAGGTATAAAAAAAATTTGGTTCTTTTGTCAAAATTTATGAGCTTGTTAGGAAATACAAAACTGACAATGGTTGTATCTTAAATTTGTGGAAAATAATTTGAAATGAAACCTTTTGTTTAGGTTGTTGCAGCAGGTGCAAACCCCATTCAAATTACTAGGGGCATTGACAAGACAATAAAGGCCCTTGTTTCGGAACTCAAAATTTTGTCAAAGGAGGTAAATGCTTGCCTTTTGAGTAGGCTGGTTTTCCTTTTTGCTGATGGTTTGGTGTATCTAATTGAATTAGTTGCCTAAGGTATTTTTGGTTGCAAACTCTTTTTCATTTTTCATACAGTATTGGCCTTGTGGAATACATTTGATTGTGTGGTCTTGTTAGATCTACAACATTTGTAGTTGTTTAGTCTTATGGCCGAGGTGCACTTTATTATGGAAATAGTTGATGCAATATTGTCATTTAATCCTTACTGCAGGGTAGCATGTTGAGAAGTTTCTTGTGAAACATTTGGTATTCAAAATGACACTTGATCCTATACAAAATCATGCACTTGACTTCAAAATTCATATTCAAAGTGTGCCAGACAATTCTTGCAAAATTTCAAATATTTATGTTGTTTTAAACCATTATCTTTTTCATGTATTGGATGCTGAAATGTGAAAAAGACTTTGGTATGAAACCAACTGGTGAATAATTTCCAGCAAAACAACCACTTCCAAGACATGATTTAGAAGTAGAACATATGTACTTATGAAGCATAGAAAGATATCCTTGATGCATTGTCAATGTTTGGCTAGGGTTATTTTGGAGAAAATAACTCCTTATTCCTAGAATAGTGATCTTCAATACAAGTAAATGCCAAAGAAGAGAGATCATCGTGTGACGCAACAAAACTGAAATTGGACCCCCAAGGAGAGTTGGTGTGTCTACAATCGCTCTGTCAGCATTTTCCCTTGGTGTACCCCGTTATTTTCCTCCAGCCTGAGTCTTAATTGACTTCTTCTTTCTTCGGGTTTATTTATCAAATTCGTAGAATTTGATAAATAAATACTATCCACAATGGTTGGACGTTAATTTATATTCGCGACTTTATATTATCTCCAATCCTTATAACCAATGTTTAACTTTCAACACTTTGTATTTATACTCCACGTTTATTTTTAAATAAATAACTTGTAATGAACTTTCGACTCTATATTTCACCACCCAGCCTTACAACAATCACGCTCCAGACTTATGCTAATTATCCGCCAATCATTTAATTAAACAATTTCATTATACTCCGGCCCCACCTATATATATCAATAACCAATCAAACACTCGTATCGTACCTGGCTATCCTCTGCACACCTTAGTTAACCTCCGGGAAAGTTCAACGTGCGACCACCGTCCGATGGCCCTTCTCCAAATCAACGACTCTTGGCAATTTCGCTCGGCTTCCAACGTCGGGCTTTAACGTGCGATGGCACGGGTTAAACGGTGGTTTTCCAGGGGTCACTTCGCCACGTGTCGCATTCCCTATGGAATCGCTCGCGAATAGGAAATACCGCCTATTCCACAAAAGCGGTGCGATATGGGCAACCCGCTTTTGTGATTCCGCTCGTGGTTTTGGTAGAGGGCTTGACCACGGGTGCAAGTCTGGTTCCGCTATCCTTTTGTTTGTTAACTCATGTCCAATCCTCGGGTCAGGTTCCGAAAGCACAACAATTTTGTCTCTTTATTAAGCGTGATTTTTATATTTGAACAGTTTTCACGACCTCGGTTCTCTACACAGACCTCGCCTTGGATATTTTTACATAAAAATGATTGTTCTCAATAATTATTTATATAACTTTTCCACATGTTTAGTGTGGTATTCCCATTATTTATTATAAATATGTGTATTATCAAAGAAAACCAACACAAATTTTATAAGATGGGATCAAAAAAAATTGTTCTTAAGTCGAGCCCGCCGGACTTCAAACGGCGATAAACCATAATTCAAACCAAATTCGCGTTCCAAAATAGCCTGCTGACGTCGGCCAATTTTGTGACGCAAATTTCTTATCAAATTCGCCCTAATATTTTACGGGTCTGGATTTCCACTCCGCGAGCGGCCCAAACAAAGATCCGCTCCAATCAATTTCTGCCACGTGTCCTCAATAAAAACTTTCCCTGCTCCCAGCTGCGGGTGCATTCGATGGCGTTTAAGGTGATGGGACATGGATATGGCGATTTCATATCAATCGCATTAACATTTAATGTTGTTCAATTAAATTTTCACATCAAATCTGCATTAATTAATTTTTAACACTGTTCAAGATCGGACCTCCACTCCTCTTAGTGATTCTGCACACTCCAATTTGATCTGGCCTTCGGCTCTCATTATTAATGATCAGAGATTAATTATGACGGGCGTCCTTTGATTGCATTGCAGACGGGTCGACAAAATGGCGTTTAGCCATGGTTTTTCAGATAAGCCGGTTGCTGGGTTACACTGCCTGCTAACTGTGATGATAAGGAGAAGTGGCCAGCTGAACTTCTGCCTAGACGTTGCTGCATATTTGCATTTCTCTCGGTTCTGTCTCTGTCTGTCTTCCTCTGTTAATTGCAATTCTGCTTCTTCGTCTCCTCTTGTGCCCACTGCGCCTGAGATTGCACCCATGCCTCGCGTGCGTCATAGGATGCGTTGCCGCAGAGGGAGCACTAGACGTCAACCTCGGCGCGCTCCCTCCAGCCCCTCAACAGAGTCGACTTCCGGCCAGTCCAGTGATTATTACCTAGGTCGATATCCAAATACTAGGAGTGGGCGGGGTCGGCTTGTAGCATCTGGCCACCGTATGGATTCTCCTACTCCTGGCTTCCCCACCGTTAGTTCACCTTCTCCCACGACGCGCACTGCGCAATTTTCCTTTAATTTCTCTCTCAACCTCCCAAGAATCATGGTTTTAGTCACTGTGGTCTTCCGCGAGGAGGCCCAAACGGAGGAAGAATGCACCCATCCGGCGGGTCTGAGCTCGGAAAAAGCCGGCCAGCATTCGGGCCTTCAGGAGGGGAGCGGTGGCATGCATGTGGAGGTAGCACCTAGCGATCCTGGACCTTCCGAAGGATGGTGCCGAATCGTGGAGGAACCACCGGAGGAGTAGTTTGGTTAATTTGTTTTTCTTTCTTAGCAGGCCCACTTAATTGGGCTGCTTTTAGTTTATTTTACTGTGCTGGACCTTTGTAATATTTTTGAATTCTGTAAATTAAACGTTCAAGACTGGTTTCCCCGTATGAGGGCAGTCTTCTTAATTTTTGATTTTTTGATGACAAATTTGCCATGAGTATGGCCAGGCAATGTTTTTGACTTCGGTGTAATTTTATTCGCAATGTTAATAGAATAACTTTACTTAGAATTCTCACATGATTAGCGTTTTTCTTGATCTGTTCAAGGATTTTGGGTACTTTAATTTGTATTTAGCACAATGGACGTCG
>JAXQQM020078768.1:0-15276 GCA_034641835.2 Pinus albicaulis
AGCCGAAGGAGGAAAAAGTGACACGTTTCATTCCGTACAAATTCGCTCTACTGAACTAGTCCATAATTAGGTCATTGTGGGAGATTGGGCATATCTTTGCCTTGAAGAATCCAAATCAGGTCAGACCTGTGGCATTCGAAAGAAGATTCAGAGGGATACTACAAGACTGAATTTCAGATATTGAAGATCCTAAATCACATATATAATTCAGTTTCAATATCGAGCTCCTCAAACTGGGCAGTCAGTGGGTATTTGTTTTTTCAAATTGTATAAATCTTGTTTGAAAATTCAAATTTCTATGATTCCAAAGGCCTGTTATGATATCAAGATTGGTTCTAAAATTCCCTCCTAAAAAGAATTCAATACCGATGCCCTAAAGTACCTACTATGACTCATGAATATGAATTATTGCAACATAGATCTATCAAAATTGCAAGAGCAAGTACCAAATTTCGCCCCTCGCAAAGAGCAACAAAAATGAAATGGAAGTTTTGAAGAAAGGCAAGGAGGTGAATATGGATGGTTTGAAGAAAGGCATGGAAGCTAAGATGGAGGACGTGGAAGAAATAATGAAAGACAACATGGAAAACATGAAGAATGATATAAAAGTAGAAATGGAAGGTTTGACAAAGTTGATACAAGAAATGATTCCTAATGGTGAAAATATAGTAGAGGAAACTCATGATGAGAAAAAAATAAATGTTAATCGTGATTTCATAAACTCTAATGTTGAATTGAAGAACCACCATATTCTAAAGATGGATATGAGGAAGTTTGATGGCAAGGATCCTGTAACATGGATACTACAGATGGAGCAATATTTTGATCTCAATAATGTGCAAAAAACACAAAATGTACACATTGCAACTTTACATTTAGAACAAAATACATTTGTATGGTATTGATGGCTTTTCTCCCATAAAAATTTGTCACTTGGTCAATTTTTACGGAGGAAATGATAGCACATTATGAGGATACAAAGAGCAACACCTTCTTTAGCCAATTGATAAATCTCAAGTAAAAGGGTTTAATGGGAGAGCACATTGAGGACTTTCAAAAATTGAATATAAGGGTAGTTGATATTCCAGAGGAACACAGGATTGATCTCTTCATAGGTACTTTAAAGGATAACATCCAACATGAAGTTCACATTTTGGAACATGATTCATTGGAGAAGGTATTCAGGTTGGCAAAAAAAATTGAATGTAAAATTATGGCGACAAGGAAGCCTACCACTCACAATATCTAGAAGTGGAAGTAGGCGCATACTACTAGACTTCAACCTGGCAAGTGCTATCAAAAATTGGAAGAAAAAAAGAGCAAAAGGAGCCAAGTATATTGTGATATGTGTCACACTAAAGGTCACAAGTGTGCCGAGAAGAAATTATTTAGATAGATTCTCGAAGAGGAAGAAGAAAATGAACAAGAAAAAAATTCAAAAAGAAGAGGATATACACCAAAGAACCAACCCCAGAAGAAGAAGAAACGAGTCCGACCATATCGTGTAATGCATTGGCGGTGGAATTACCACTCTCAAACTCTCAAGATAGAAGGACATATCAAAAAGAAAAAGGTGATAGTGTTGATTGATTCAAGTAGCACCCATATTTTTATTCATTATAAGGTAGCCAAGGAATTAAATTGTTTCCTATACCCAGCACTAGAATGTCAAGTGATGGTTGTAAATGGAGAAACTATAAATTGCTCTGGAAAATGCCATAATATCAAGCTAACCATGGGGGAATATGTATTGACTAGTCCAATGCTTTCCATTCCTATGGGAGGTGCTGATGTTGTACTAGGAGTACAATGGATACAATCTTTGGGGACGGTAGCTTTTAATTTTCAAGAACTTTTCTTGAAATTTTTTTCAGAAGGAAAGGAAGTCGAATTACGGGGTATTGAAGGGAAGCCAGGAAGGATAATAAGCTCTAATGTCATGACAAAGCTTCTAAAGAAAGAACAACGAGGCGCAATTGCACAATTATGCTCACTAGAAGTTCCAACATCAAAATCATCTATTTCTGCAGATCTCCAACAAGTCTTGGACAATCATTCCAAGGTGTTTGAAACTCCCAAAGGACTCCCACCTATTCGTGATCATGATCATGCTATTCATTTGATTCCAGAAGTGTTCCTCCAAACATCAGGCCTTATATATATCCTTACGTCCAAAAGAGCGAAATTGAACGTATGATTGCAGAAATGTTAGAGGCGGGTATAATTCAACCTAGTCAAAGTTCTTTCTCTGCTCCTGTAGTATTGGTACACAAGAAGGATGGATCATGGCGCATGTGTCCTGATTATAGGGAGCTCAATAAGCTCACCATTAAAGATAAATTTCCCATTCCTATGATTGATGAATTATTGGATGAATTACATGGAGCAATTTATTTTACCAAGTTGGATCTTCGTTCAGGATATCATCAAATTAGAATGAAGACTGAAGATATTCCAAAAACAACATTTCAAACTCATGAGGACCATTATGAATTTTTGTTCATGCCTTTTGGCCTTACCAATGCACCTTATACATTTCAAGGGTTGATGAATTTCATTTTCAAACCCTTCTTAGAAAATTTGTGCTAGTATTTTTTGATGATATAATAATCTACAGCAGGTCTTGGAAGGATCATGTTGAACATGTTGACAGGGTGCTCAAACTATTGCAGGAGAAACAATTATATTCAAAAACATCCAAATGTTTCTTTGGAGTACAAGAGGTGGAATATTTGGGTCACATTGTATCTCACGAGGGTGTTAAAGTAGACCCTAACAAAATTAAAGCCATTCAGGAATGGAAAGTCCCCACAACCATAAAGAAGTTGCGAGGATTTCTCGGGTTAACAGGGTATTATCGCAAGTTTGTTAAGAATTATGGGAGAATAGCATCACCTCTAACAATATTATTGAAGAAAGATGCATTTTCATGGACTCCTGAAGCAACTAAGGCCTTTGAACGTCTTAAAGAGGCAATGTGCCTAGCACCGGTCTTAGCTACGCCAGACTTCACGAAAACCATTATTGTGGAATGTGATGCCTCAAGAAATGGAATTGGTGCAGTTTTAATGCAAGAAGGAAGGCCCATTGCTTTTGAAAGTCGTCCAATCAAAGGAAAGTATTTACAGAAACCTATTTATGAGAAGGAAATGTTAGCAATACTGCATGCACTAAAGAAATGGCGAACTTACCTAATGGGAAGACACTTCAAGGTAAAAACTGATCATGATAGTCTTAAATTTTTTTTGGAACAAAGACTATCTTCAGAAGAGCAGCAAAAATGGGTCACAAAGATGTTGGGTTATGACTTTGAAATAATCTACAAAAAAGGAAGCTTAATGTTGTTGCAGATGCACTCTCAAGAAAGAATGAAGAGGTGGAAGCATTGCTTTGTGCCATTTCTATTATCCAACCAGATTGGATAACTGAAGCAAGAGATGAATGGAAGAAGGACAAAGATGTATGGACACTCATTCAAAAGTTGCAACAAGATCCTAGTACATCTGATACATTTAGTTGGAAAATGATTCCTTATGGTACAAAGATCGCTTATATCTTTGTAAGAATTCCCAACTAAAACAAAAGATTCTTCTGGAATTGCACACTTCTCCTTTAGGAGGACACTCAGGATTTTTAAAAACTTGCCACAAGGTGAAGAAAGAATTTTTTTCGGATGGCCTTAAATCTGATATTCAAAAGTTTGTGGCAGAATGTTTGGTTTGCCAGTAGAATAAAGTGGAAACAATTAAGACCCCAGGACTTCTACAACCTTTATCCATTCCAAGTCAACGTTGGGAGGAGATTTCAATGGATTTTATCACAAGTTTACCTAAGTCCGAAGGAAAGAGTGTCATCATGGTGGTAGTTGATAGACTTAACAAGTATGCACACTTTTGTGCATTATCTCATCCATTTAAAGCAAGTACAGTTGCTACTACATTTATGGACAGAATTCAAAAGCTACATGGAAGCCCAAGGGTTATTGTGAGCGACAAAGATCCCATTTTTACGGGAAATTTTTGGACGGAGTTATTTTCTTGTTTGGGTACTCAATTAGCTCATAGCTCATCTTATCATCCTCAATCTGATGGTCAAACTAATATAGTAAATAAATGTTTGGAAGGATATCTTCGTTGTTTTGTATCTGATAAACAAACACAATGGGTCAAGTGGTTACCTCTCACTGAATGGTGGTATAACACTTCCTTCCATACTGCAGCAAAAATGACCTCATTTATGGCACTTTATGGATATCATCCACCATCCATCACATCATATTTAAGAGAAAATTCGAAGGTTCAAGCAGTGGAAGATCACATCGAGCATCAGCAAGAAGTTCTCCTACTCTTAAAGGATAACCTGAATTTGGCACAAAATCGAATGAAACAACAGGCAGATCAACATCGCAGCGAGAGAAGTTTTGATATAGGAGATTGGGTATTTTTACGGCTACAACCATATAAACAAATGTCCCTCAAGCAAGCTAAGAAGGATAATAAATTATCGCTAAAGTACTATGGTCTTTACAAGGTGTTGCAAAAGATTGGTACTATGGCATACAAATTGGAGCTTCCTGCTTCTTCGCGAGTACATCCAGTTTTCCATGTTTCATGCTTAAAGAAGGTTATAGGTGAAAATCTTCCAGTTCAAACAATATTGCCAGAACTTGATGAGGAAGGAAAAAACATATTGGAACCTGAAGCGGTCATGGAAACAAGAACTCGACAGCTACGGAATCGATCAATTTCAGAGTATCTCATCAAGTGGAAGAACTTACCCACTGAAGATTCTACATGGGAGGATGAGAATTTTATACAAAAGCACCCAGAGCTACTCAAGCGTTGAGGACAACACTTTTTTTTGAAGGAGAGGGGCATGTTAGGTCCCTATATTAATAGTGTAGCCCCTTATTATGTTAGTGTAGCCCCCCTTATTGTTATTATTGTACCCCTGTAACCCCCATATTGTTATTATTGTGCCCTTACACTATTATTGTTAGGTCGGCTAGGATTACATTGTGGCCCCATGGACTCCTATATATAGAAAGGAGGTTTTTTCATTTGTATCATCCAAGAATTGTTCATTCATGTAATGTATTGGAGGTTTCCCCCTCGAAGTGGCCTATTTCTAAGGCGTTGATATCTCTTTTCTTCTATTTTTGAGCCGGTTTCATAACATTCCTACTCTCTATTCAACCCTCTCTAACACCTATTTCCCTCTCGTTTTCTCTTTCTCTCTATTGAAGTCAGAACACCAAAATGATGGATTTTGTTTTTTTATGCCTTTCCCCAAAAAATCCACATATGGTTAAGAAACTGTTATTCAGTTTCAGAACAGTTTATTCAACTAAATGCATAACTAATCCTAATCTAACTATTATTTTAACCTACATATTACAATGGCTATGTTAGCCCAAATTAACTTTAAAGAAAATACTTTAAAACTAAAGTCTTTAAATTATTAGGACTGTTAGTCCTCTTCCCAAGCCACAACATGTGACCAGCTTGTCACATCGATGACTTCCGCCTTAATGCCCCCGCATCACTGCCCCCGCTCCGTAAAATGGACGCCAAAATACACCATGCGTCTCCTTTCCTCCCCGCTCTCACCCTTCCCCCAGGACAAAATGGTGGCTCGGGCTTGCTTGGTTAGCCAAGGAGTTCAAATGCTGGGACAGATGCCCACTCGAGATCTCCCCTCCGACGTTGGATGCCTAGTTGTCCGAGCTCAAGGATGACATCTCCCGAGCACAAATATTACCAGGAAGACACTGAATTGCCGTTGCAGATGATAAGAAGTAACCAAATTAACCTCTTATTTCTACTGTCTTTTCTATGCTATGGGCTAGTTATGGTTTAATTCTCTTGACTTTTTATTTTTTGCATTGCTTAATGATGTTTAAAGTTTTTTTCCCTATAAGGGCAACATTTTCTCTAATACATGGAAAGGTTTCATGGGCTGGTTTCCCCTTCTAGGGCAACCCCTCTTTTGAATTTTTGAACTTGCTATTTCCCGCTGGTATTAGCTAATGAAACAATTCTGGTGGATGATGAATGCATATCTGTGCTTTGTATTTTATAATAGAAGTAGCCATATTTAGAAATAAATATATATATATATATAATTATTAATAAATAAATTAATTAATAAACTAAATTTTTAATCTAAAAACTAGCCGTTACTAATTGAATTTAATTTTCAAAGTCAAAATAGTTGTTATCCTAACGACTAGTTTAGTCATTTCTACATCTACTTAAACTCAACGTCTGGATCTAATCTCTCACCTAGTCCTGATGATGAAACACACGGGTTGTTTTGAAACGCATCGACAACGTTCTATTTCATGTGATTATCACCGAAAGAATTCTAAATATGTACGATGGATCACAGAAGCCAAAATTCTAAAAATATTGTTTAAATGGAAGGGAAATAAGTTTAAAATGATTTAAATGGAGGGAAATGAGTTTAAATTTGAGTTGTCATTCATATGATTGTAACTTGGATTGAACTTACAATTTTTTAAAGTTACCATCCATTAATACCATTATGATAAAGCCATTCTCTATTAAGTTCAAATTTGATGCAATTCCTAAAAGTTACCATTTTTTCCAAATAAGCCACCTTAATCTGATAACATTTTTCAAAAAATCAAAATTTTAATGCAAAATTCAAATATATATATAAATTGAACATACAAAAGATTGTTTTATGTAAAAACATTACATATAATTTTTACATATAATTTGAAAAGACATGTTCAAAAGGTCAATTAATCTTATCCCTATGTACCCAACAACTTGCAATACAACTTTAAACTAAAAATTCTCATCTTAAAAGGATAGTAAAAGACTTTTGATCAATGGAGGATCATCTTCACAATATTTTGCTAGAAAACTATCAAATTTATAAAAAAATAATGATTACAATGGCATTTTGAAGAATATACTTTATTCTAAATAGAGATGGATATGCATAGATAAGCCAAATTTAAATGGTTATTCTTCTAATTCTTGTTAATATGAAGGGAATGTTAATATATTATAGTTATGTATTATAAATATTAATGTATTGGTTAATTTTATTTGAAATTTGGTGAATTATAGATTTGAATTTTCCCTTTAAATTGTATAATATTAATATTTCAAGAAAATCATAAAAAGTTAAGTCAATTTATATATTCAAAATTAAATTTTAAATAATTAAAAATTATTATCTCACCAAAGATAATATAATTATTATAAATACCCAAAAGAATTAAAATTCTCCGAGGTCTTACACTCCATGAAGGCCTGAAAGATGAAGGCATGTTTACTCAACGTAGACTTGATCAAAGCCTACAATTTTGTTGATGGGGATTATTGAGGTTGGTTATGCACAAGGTTGCCATTAACCCTCAGAACAGTAAATGGATTATCGCATGCATCAATATAACTGATTTTGCAGTTATCATTAATGGCTTACCGACTCAATTTTTCTGGGATTTTAAGGGTCCGAGACAGGGTTGTGTCCAGTCACCTCTCCTCTTTCTCCTTGTTATAGTTTGTTTGAGTGACATGATGGGGAATTGGAGAAATAGGGGTCTGATTTATGGAGTTTGAGTTACCAAACACAATACTATCACACATTTGATGTTCGTGGATGAGTTATTATTTGGGGGCGTGACATCTCTCAATGAATGGTCTCAAATCCACAAGATTATTATGACATTCAGTGAGGCTTTAGGCTTATGTATAAACAAAAGTAAGTCCATTGTGGTTCATGGTGACAGAGAGGACTCGATCATCGGGGATATATTTTCAATCTCTTTGATATTGCCTCCATACATTTTGACGAACGGTTTGTTTACCTAGGTTTTAGATTAAAACCTAATAAGTACAGTATAAAGGACTCGGATTGGTTGACTGTCAGATTTGACAAAAAAATGGCTAGATGGAAACATAGGCAGTTATCTATGGGAGGTCGTACGACGTTGTTAAAATCAATGCTACAAAACATATCAATATTCTAGATGCATTTGTTCCAACTACCGATGGAGATTATACACATGATAGATTCTATTATGGCCAGCCTTTTGTGGTCTCGACACAACCTTATGGGGAAGATGCACTTGGTAAGATGGAAAGAACTTTCTAGGATGATTATGGAGGGTGGCTGGGGGATAATAGATGCTTTTACTTTTAACAAGGCATTGATTATCAAAAATATGTGGATGGCTATGTTTGGTAACAGTATATGGTCACAAATTAATAGAGGAAAATATATGTATGGACAATTGTTCTCTACTTAGATCAGGAATGGAGTTAGGAGGAAATCAAGTACATCCCACATATGGAGAAGCATGATGAAAAGCTTACAGTGGTCGTTGGGCGACTTGCGTTAGGATGTAAGGATGGGAATATGATTGAGATTGGTTTGGATGCACTTATGGAATTCATAGGAAGCCACTCTTTATTGATCCATTTGCTTGAATTTTTACATGAAAAATCCATATACCACATATATGAGATCCATTATTTTCACTACGACAACATCAATCGACAGTCTTGGATCAAAGGAAGCGAGTTGGGGCTACAAGGTAATCTAGTTATTGAATGGAAGATGTACATCACTCAAATGTGTAATCTTGGCATATCCATCACATATCAAGGTAATAGGATGGTTTGGGATGGGTTGATAAAGAAAGTTTAGCCGGTGGTGAAGGAAATTTATCACTGATTGCTTATGGTAGAGAAGGAATTCGATTACTTCTTGTGGTTCCACATTGCATGGAAATGGGAGATACCGCAAAAGATTAAATGTTTCTACTAGTTGGCACTACATGACTGTGTGCTCACGTAGAAGAAATTCTAACTCCAGGTATTTATAGGTCCTGGTACATGTCTTATGTGCATGAGGGGTTGCAAAGATGTTGATCATTTTCTGTTATGCTTCCCATATGTTGTGGCAGTATGGGATGGGGTACTGGATGCATTAAATATAACTCCTAATCTACAACATCACACATTGAAATCTTGCTTATATTACTGGTTCAACTCTCAGCATCAGTATCGATCCCTACCTTTTTACATTATATGGTCCATTTGACGAAGCAACAATGCTCTTGTTTTTTACCAAAAAGTCGCAATGGTTTAGGAAGATGTGATCAAGACAATCACATGTTTTGCGGAAATTGGGTCGACTAAGAGATGCACAAACGAAAGGAAGATTAGGTACATGGATATTTGGAAGGACTTCCATGTGGGGTTTTTTTAATGGGGCATGTATACAGAAAAAATGTGGATGTGGAGCTTTCATTGTATTAGAGCTGGGAAACTATTATCATTTATGGTGGGAGGGTGGATACAACACTAACAATAGAGAAAAAATAATTGCATTATGGGGTGTACTCATAAATGAAAAATAGTTGGGGTTAGAGAAATTATAGGTTTATGGAGATGTTAAGGGAATCATCAACTGAGTCAAGGATTATTCTCTATTTAATTCCCCTACATTAATAAATTGATGTGGCGAATAAGGAATCTGGTAAGCACTTTTCAACATATTCCATTTGGACATATTTACAGGGAATAAAATCATACTGAAGATCTCCTATCCAAGTGTAGTATTTCTAAGGAACCCAATAAGTTCTACTTTGCAAATTTTTCTCAAAATGATATGATTAATGTTGGTAGCATCAATTTCTCTTAAGAGGGAATTTCTAGTAAATTTTTGTTATTACCTATGATCTTTATTATAGTTTTTGGGGAGACATGATGATGAGAACATATGTTATAACATTTTGGTTTTTTTTTTTTACAACTAGGAGTCATAAAATGACTATCAATATATACATAATCACATGAATATAAGAATTTTGAGATAAGATCCAAATAAGAATTGATTGAAAGCAAATAATGATTTTGTACTCTCTTTTTATATTAATAAAAAGAAAGTGTTTTTTCCCGCCAAAAAAACTATTGAGCTACCCAATTATGCAGCCTAGAAATAAATTCATGAAACTTGTTCATAATGATATATATCATTGCCTAAAGGTATGCCCATGTTCAGATTTCATAGTCCTTTACATTCAAATAATATATTATTAATTCATACTTTTTAGTAATATCTTTTATGTAGATATTTTAATTTATTTTACTATTGAGCCTACCCATTATGTAGCCTACAAATAAATTCATGAAACTTGTTCATAACGATATATATCTTTGCCTAAAGGTATGCCAATGTTCAAATCTCATACTCCTTTACATTCAAATAATATATTATTAATTCATACTTTTTAGTAATATCTTTTATGTAGATATTTTTATTTATTTTTAATAATAAGCGATGGACAATGGAGCAGTTTTAAGACACTCTATAGTCCCGTATGAGTCCCAATTCTGAATCCAGAAATAAGAGAAAATCCTTCAACATAATGAATATGGTTTTAAAATGGATAATTTTCCTTTAAATGATGAGACACGATATTTTAAAATGGATTTGTTTCCTTTAAATTGTCAGAGACGATAAGACGTGCTGAACCATTTACGAGACACAAGGTACTCTACAATCCTTCAACATGTTTAGGGACGTGCCTCAACGTGCCTCAACGTGCCTCTTTCAATATATAATAAAACAAGAGGGATAATTATTTTTTGTCTTCGATGAAAACATAGGTATTACATAATGAAAAAAGTGCTTAGTAATATATGGATACGGTATCAAATTGTCTAACTAAATGACATGAGTGATTCCCTCGCATGTTATGACTTTTCTATTAAACACAGCTAATCATATGAGAATCTCTCTTGCCTATACAGAAAGCGTAAGTGCACTAGGCAAGCGAGGATTTATATTTCATATTTCTTTACTGTTAACCATGTTTTACTTATATAATAGATAAAATATTAGTTATAGTGATAGAATAAATTAGTTATATATAGATATATGAATTAATTGTTTTTATTATTGATTTATTTAATTATAAGTTTTAGAATGTATATAAAGGGTTTATGAATTATTTGTTTTTATTGTTATAGATTTATTTAATTACAAATATTTAAGTTTGTATATTTTTTTTACTGTGTTTTAATTGAAATGTTATAATTTGTTTTCATCAATTAAATTAAAATTTGTTTGAATGGAGGAGATATAAGTTTAAATTTACATTGTCAGCTTTCTGATTATTGCACTTTGGATTGAACCTACAATTTTTAAAAGTTATTATCCATTAATACTATTATGATTAAGCTATTTTCTGTTACGATACAATTCTTGATTATTGCACTTTGGGTTGAATCTACAATTTTTAAAAGTTACCATCTATTAATACTATTATGATTAAGCTATTTTCTATTAAGTTCAAATTTGATACAATTTCTAAAAGTTATCATTTTTGCCAAATAAACTACAATTTTATAACATTTAGAAAAAAAATCTAAATTTTAATACAAAATTCAAAAATATATATAAATTGAACATACAATACATTGCTTCCTATAAAAATATTACATATCATTTGAAAAGAGCTATCATCATGACATATTTAAAAAGTCAATTAATCTTATTCCCATCTACCAACAACTTTCAATACAACTTTAAACTAAAATTTCTCATCTTCAGTATTTATCTTGAAAACTATATGATTACAATGGCATTTTGAAGTTCTAAATAGAGATGGATATGCTAGATTGCAATGATAGATAAGCCAAATTTAAATGGTTATTCTTCTAATTCATGACATGTTAATATGAAGTGGATGTTAATATATTATAGTTTTGTATTATAAATATTAATGTTTGGTTGATTGTATTTGAAATTTGGTGAATTATAGATTTGAATTTTCCCTCTAAATTCTATAGTAATAATATTCTAAACAAATCATAAAAATTTAACTCAATTTATATATTAAAAATTATATTTTAAATAATTAAAAATTATTATTTCACCAAAGATAATATTATTATTATAAATACCCAAAACAATTAAAATGCTTCATTAGCATAACATAAAATGCTCCATTAGCATAACATAGGAGGTTTTACACTCCATGAAGGCACGAAAGATGAAGGCATGTTTACTCAAAGTAGACTTGATTAAAGCCTACAATTTTGTTGATGAGAATTCTTGAGGTTGGTTATGCACAAGGTTGGAATTAACCCTTGGAACATTAAATGGATTATTGCATGCAACAATACAACTAATTTTGCAGTTATCATTAATGGCTTACTGACTCAATTCTTCTGGAAGTTTAAGGGTTCGAGATAGGGATGTGTCGTGTCACCTCTCCTCTTTCTCCTTGTTATAGTTTGCATGATGGGTAATGTGAGAGATAGGGGTCTAATTTATGGAGTTTGAGTTACCAAACACAATACCATCACACATTTGATGTTCATGGATGACTTATTATTTGGGGGTGTGATATTTCACGATGAATGGTATCAAATCCACAAGATTATTATGACATTTGGTGAGGCTTTAGGCTTATGTATGAACAAAACTAAGTCCATTGTGGTTCATGGTGACAAAGAGGACTCGATCATCAAGGATATATTTGTAATCTCTTTGATATTGCCTCCATACATTTTCATGAAGGGTTTGTTTACCTAGGTTTTAGATTAAAACATAATAAGTACAATATAGAGGACTGGGATTGGTTGAATGTTAGATTTGACAAAAAACTGGCTAGATGGAAACATAGGCGGTTATCTATGGAGGTCGTACGACGTTGTTAAAATCAATGCTACAAAACATATTAGTATTCTAGATGCATTTTTTCCAGCTACCAATGGGGATTATACATAGGATAGATTCTATTATGGCTAGGTTTTTGTGGTCTCAACACAACCTTGTGGGGAAGATCCACTTGGTAAGATGGAAGACACTTTCGAGGACGATTATGGACGGTGGCTGGGGAATAATAGATACTTTTACTTTTAATTGGGCATTAATTATCAAAAATATGTGGATGGATATGTTTGGTAATGGTATATGGTCACAAATTATCAGAGGAAATATATGTATGGACAGTTGTTCTCTACTTAGATTAGGAATGGAGTCAGGAGGAAATCAATTACATCCTACATATGGAGAAGCATGATGAAACACTCACAATGGTTGCTGGGCTACTTGCACTAGGATGTCAGGGATGGGACTATGATTGGGATTGGTTTAGATGCACTTATGGACTTCCCAGGAAACCACTCCTTATTGATCCCTCTGCTTGAATATTTATACGACAAAGGCACATACCACTTATATGAGATCCATTATTTTCACTACAACAACATCAATCGACAATCTTGGATCAAGGCAAATGAGTTGGGGCTACAAGGTAATCTAGTTATTGAATGGAAGGTGTACATCACTCAAATGTGTACTATTGGCATATCCATCACATATCAAGATAATAGGATGGTTTGTGATTGGCTGATAAAGAAAGGTTAGCTTGTGGTGAAGGAAATTTATCACTGATTTCTTATCGTAGAGAAGGAATTCGATTACTTCTTATGGTTCCATGTTGCATGGAAATGGGATATACCGCAAAAGACCAAATGTTTCTACTGGTTGGCACTAGATGACTGTGTGCTCCCCTAGAAGATCCTCTAACTCCAAGTATTTATAGGTCCCGGTACATGTCCTATGTGCATGAGGGGTTGCAAAGATGTCGATCATTTGCTGCTATGCTTCCCATATGTTGTGGCGGTATGGGATGGGGTACTGGATGGATTAAATATAACTCCTAATCTACAACATCATACACTGAAATATTTCTTTTATTACTGGTTCAACTCTCAACATCAATATTTATCCCTACCTTTTTACATTATATGGTCCATTTAGCGAAGAAAAAATGCTCTTGTTTTTTACCAGAAATTTGCAATGGTTTAGGAAGATGTGATCAAGACAATGGCATGTTTTGCGGAAATTGGGTTGACTAATAGATGCACAAATAAAAGGAAGATTAGGTACATGGATATCTGGAAGGACTTCCTTGTGGGGTTTTTTAATGGGGCATGTATGCAGAGAAAATGTGGATGTGCAACTTTCATTGTATTAGAGATGGGAGACTATTATCATTTATGGTGGGAGGGTGGCTACGACACTAACAATAGAGAAAAAATAATTGCATTATGGGGTGTACTCATAAATGAAATATAGTTAGGGTTAGAGAAATTACAAGTTTAAGGAGATGTTAATGGAATCATCGACTGGGTCAAGGATTATTCTCTATTGAATCCTCCTATATTAACAAACTGATGCGGAAAATAAGGAACCTGGTAAGCACTTTTCAACATATTGCATTTGGAAAAATTTACAGGGAATAGAATCATATTGAAGATATCCTATCCAAGTGTGGTATCTCTAAGGAACCCAATAAGTTCTACTTTGCAACTTTTTCTTAGGATTATTTTATTAATGTTGGTAGCATTAATTTCTCTTAAGAGGGAATTTCTGGTAAAAGTTTGCTATTACCTATGACCTTTATTATAGTTTTTGGGGAGACATGATGATGAGAACATGTGTTGTAACATTTTAGTTTTTTTGACAATCTATAGGGGTCTATATATATATATATATATAATCATTACTTTTCTAATATAAGATAGAAGAGAAATAGATTGATAAACACATGAATATAATAATTCTGATATAAAATTCATATGAGAATTGATTGAAAGAAAATAGATAGATCCATGATTTTGTACTCTCTTTTTATATTAATCAAAAGAAAGCGTCTTTTTCCTTAAAAAAAACTATTGAGCACCCCATTATGTAGCCTATAAATTTCATGAAACTGGTTTGTAATGATATATATCATTGCTTAAAAGTATGCCCATGTTCAAAAGTACACGAAAGTGTTACATGAATATTTTATTTATCCCACACAATATTATAAATGTATATGTAATAAAATTTAAAGTAGAATAAGGAATTCAAATAAGACATCTTAATTATCAGTTTCATACTTCCAAAGGATTCTATTTTCACCAAAGTTTGCTATAACAAATTAAATTGGATTCTCTCATTTGGTTGCATCTTGTTAATTGGCATATGAGTATATTTTGATGACATGTATCCTACTCAATAAGTCTATTGTATTCCACTCTAAACATTATTGTTCAAATATTTGAAAAGAAATCAATGGCATATCAAAAACAAGATGCAAAAAAATATTCCAACCTACATCAAATTTAAATGCAAAACATCTTAAATATGTTTTCAAATGGATTTTTTTTTATAAAAATTATCAAATAGGATAAGACATGATAAAATTTTTTATGAGATTCTGGGTAT
>JAXQQM020059100.1:0-41983 GCA_034641835.2 Pinus albicaulis
GAAAGGTTTTGAAATCGCGATGTTTCGCTAACGAATGTTTCATTCTAGCTCGCAAAGAGCTCCAGGTAAACTTCTTGCATGAATTTTTCATCCTCCCAAGTAGCCTCATCCAGTCCGAAGTACTTCCATTGCACTTTAACCTGGACGACTACTCGTTTGCGGAGTACAATTTCTCTTCGGTCAAGTATGCGTTGCGGTTCAACCAGGAACTCGCCATCCGGCTCTACCTGAAAACAGCAATGTTCCAAATCAATACACAACAAATATACTCATATCTCAAGTTAGGATTATCATTCCTATCCTACCTGAATATTTTTCCAATGTATCATGTGTTTTGCATCATGTACATAACGCTTCAATAGAGACACATGAAATACATTGTGTACTCGGATATGGCTGGGTAATGCTAGCTGATAAGCTACAGGTCCTACCCTTTCCAAAATTTCAAAGGTTCCACATAATCTGGGAGCCAATTTGGCACAACAGGCCCACTACAAAATACTCCTTTTTGGCTTAATCCTTACGTACACATGATCTCCTATTGCAAACTCATGATAAGACCTTTTTCTATCTGCATAGATCTTTTGTCAATCTTGTGCAGCCTTCAGATTTTGTCTTATTTTTCTCACCTCTGCTTCCATTTCAGCAAGCATCTCAGGTCCCAACATTAATTTTGTCTCAAGGTTGCTCCAATTTATAGGTGTGCGACACTGCCTCCCATATAATGCCTCGAAGGGGCTCATTTTCAGAGATTCTTGATAACCGTTATTGTAGGCAAACTCAACAAGATACAAATAATCCTCCCATTTAGTTGGCTGCTGCATCACATACATGTGCAGCATGTCTTCCAATACTTGATTTACCCATTCTGTTTGTCCGTCAGTCTGGGGATGATAATCTATGCTAAAGTTTATCTGTGTTCCCAGACTGGTAAAAAAGGTTTTCCAAAATGTAGATGTGTACTTGACATCTCGGTCTAAAATCATGGTTTTTGGAATTCCATGCAATCTGAAAATTTCCTTCATAAATATGTCAACTATCTATACTGTCTTGTTGGTAGACTGTACGGGTATAAAATGTGCATATTTACTCAATCTGTCTACCACTACCATGATTGAATCATTTTATCTTTTTGTTCACGATAAACCTGTAATGAAATCCAAGGAGATAACCTCCCACTTCCATTCAGGTATTGGTATGGGCTGCAATAGTCCTGCAGGATGTTGATCCTCCACCTTTAACTTCTTACACTCTAAGCATTTTCTTAAATATTCAGCAATATTCTTACGCATGCCAGGCCAGAAAAATACCTTTCTAATTGCGGTCAACATCTTCTCGTAACCCGGATGACTTGCGTAATTGCTGCGATGAAATTCATTCAATATCAGCTCCTTCAGAGCTATACGTTTAGGTACATATATCTTTCCTCAGAAGGTTAGCATCTGATCTTCGTTGTACTACCTTGCTTCATATTTTCTTCCATTTGTTGCCATATAAATTTGTATTCTGGATCTTTCTGTGCCTCTTCCTTTAACTGTTCCAAAAATTCATTTTCTAACTGATTATAATACAACTCATAAATACCGTGTAACTTTCTGCTCAAGAAATCTGCTACTCGATTTTCCTTTCCCTTTACATGTTGAATGTCCATATCAAATTCACTTAGAAAGGCATTCCATCTTGCCTGTCTGGAGTTTAAATCTGCTTGCTTGAAGTAACTAGTCAAGCTACTATGGTCCGTTCTAAGTACAATTTTTTTGCCCAGCAAGTAATGCCTCCACACTCGGAGTGCATGTACCACCGCTGTAAGTTCCTAATTATATGTAGAATATCTTTGTTCATGGTCTTTCAGTTTCCTTGATTCGTATGCTACCACTTTGCCTTCCTGGGATAAGACTGCCCCAACACCTTCTTTACTTACGTCAGTACAAACCTCATATTCTTTATTAGGATCAACTACCCTCAACACAGATGCAGTAGTCAAAATTTGTTTCAACTTTTCAAAGTTGTTCTAACATTCTATTGTCCATTTGAAAATTTTTCCTTTCCTCTGCAGAGATGTGATAGGAAAATCAATTCTAGAAAATCCTTCAATAAATCTTCTGTAATAACTAGCTAATCCCATGAAAGATCTAATGTCGACCAAATTCTGGGGTACTCGCCATTCCATAATAGTTTTGATATTTTCGGGATTGACAACTATCCCTTCAACTGAAATAACATGGCCTAGATATTGGATTTCTGTTTTAAAGAAATCGCATTTATCGTACTTAGCGTACAGCTGATGCTTTCTTAGCATATCCAGGACAATTCTCAAATGTTCCTTATGCTATTCTTGATTTTTAGAATATATCAGAATATCATCTATAAAAATAAGTATGAAATTATCTAAGAAAGGATGAAAGAGTCCATGCATTTATAACCTCATAAAGGTTGTTGGTGCATTCGTTAGTCCAAAGGGTAACACCACGAATTCGTAATGTCCATACCTAGTACAAAATGTTGTCTTGCAAATGTCTTCATCCTTAATTTGAATCTGATGATATCCGGATCTTAAATCTATCTTAGAAAACACCGTAGCCCCTTTTGCTTGATCAAATAAATCATCAATTCTTGGTAGGGGGTACTTGTTTTTGACAGTTAACTTATTGAGCTATTTATAGTCCATGCACATTCGCATGGTCCCATATTTCTTTTTAACAAATAGGACAGGTGCTCCCCATGGGGACACACTTGGATGAATGTAACCTTTGTCCAGCAGTTCTTGTAACTGCATTTTCAGTTCAGTTAGTTCTGGCACACTCATTCTGTAAGGAGCCCTTGACACCGGGGAAGCTCCCAGTAACAACTCTATGGTGAAATCAATATCCCTCCTTGGTGTTAAATCAGGAACATTTTCTGGAAACACATCCAGAAATTCCTGCACCGCTAGTATATCTTCCATTAAGGGTGATTTTTCCTTAACATCTGCATACCCTACCTGAATTGCATACAACTGGCATCCTTTTCTTATACACTTACTCATTTGGGATGGTGTGATTGGGTGTAACTGCAACGGCTTTTTGATTCCTTGAATCTCTTTTCACATGCCATCCTGCATTCTATAGTAGATAATATTTTCTTTACAATCTACTAAGGTCGAATTCTTTTCTAACCAGTCCATGCCTAATAACACATTATATGATCCCAATGGTAGAATATTCAGATCTACTTGTAACTGTTGTTCTGAAATTTCCAGAATACAATTTGGAATATTGGTAGTTACTTTTTGTTTTGCTCCAGTAGCTAGTTGTACTAACCATGAATTCTTAAATTTTTGTTCTTTCAAATTACACATTTCCACTATTTTGGGGCTAACATAGCTCAAACTTGCTCAAGGATCTACCAAAACAGAAACAGGTTTAGTTAGTAATTTACCCTCTAATTCAATCATTGTGGGCTGATAATCGGATTGCCGATCTTCCAAAGCTGCATTGATGCTGGGTATGTTATGGGCTACATCACCCACTGTAGAGGCTTCCTGCAGATTTGCCACTGTATCATTTATGATTCGTTGTGGATATTTTTTGTAATAATGCGCTTCACCACAACCCCAGCATTGTAAAGGTGGCATGGTTACCTGCCCTTGATCAGGCTTGCTATATGCTTCTGTAGGATTTTCGTCTATTGGCCATCTAGTCCTCTGATGATTTCTGCCAAAATGTTTGCTGCCAAGATTTCGTGCAGAATTCTTAAAGTTGCCACTTTTGGCACCCTTGAAATTTGAAATACTTCTTTGTCCTTTCTTTGGCTACCAAGTCTTTCCAACCTCCCCTTTCACCTTAGATTGTTGATAGCACATTCGAGCTTTACGAATGGCTTCATCCATAGTCCTAGGATTTACAAATTCTATCCTTTCTTTCATGTGTGTTGGAAAACTGCTTAGAAATATCTACATCTTTGCCTTCTCTTTCGAAGATACGGAACATAGCGCAGTAAGGAGGTAAACTTAGTAATATAATCATCCATGGTCATTTGTCTGAGCTTTAGATCATGAAATTATTTAGCCTTTTTGTCATAAAATATTTCAGTCAGGTACTTGTCCTTGAAGTATTGCTGAAATGATTCCCAGGTGACATCTTGTTCTTCAATACTACGTATATTCTTCACCTCCTCCCACCACAGAGTGGCTTTCTCTCTTAGTTGGTATATTGCTAAGCTGGCCTTCAGGTTGTTATTATATTCATACACCTGAAAATATTTATTCATATTTATTAACCATGCCTCTGCCACCTCCTCAGCCTCACCATCAAATGTTGGTGGTTTTATTTTACGAAATTCTCCTTGAAGTTCTACTTTCTATCTCTTGACTTCTTGCGGGTCAGACAAGTTGCCAGATTCTACCTCATTATGATTTTTATTCTTACTTCGTTGAGAGGGGCTCCTTTCTGCCCTTTCGGAAGTATTATTTCCTGTTTGCTGCTCATTTTCTTCCTGCATACCTCTATCAGTACCGAGGTATTCCATCTCCTGGTTTTGTTTACCTGACAGACTTTTTAAAATATTTTCCTGGTCTTGCAGTAAGCGCTCATTATCTTTTCAAACTCGCAGCATCTCCTCCTGCAGCTGTTGGACAATATTCAATAGGAAACTAGTTTGGTGTTGTTGTTCTTCTAACAGCCTACTATTTTTCTGTTGTTGTTCAACACTTAGTTGGACCCACATCTCTGGGTTCATCACTGATTGAACTTGGGATTCCCATGTGTCTTGAGGGGGCTGCATCGGAGTTCCTCTTCTCATAGTGTTTTCTGCTAGAAGGCCAAATTATTTTCTCTCTCTGTGCATCATTTACACATAGCTTCATCATTAGTTGACCCTGAGGGTCCCAGCGTATGAACGTTGCTTCGATACCACTTGTAATATTCTACTTCAAAAATAGTTACACAGTATAAAAAAAAATTTAATTACCTCTTTATTTTCTTTTTCAAAGTATTAACTTAATTATCGGTTATGATTTTCATTCGAATACAATGGACAGGGTCCACACATATTATAGTGTTTTGCTTAAACTATAATATAACCATAAATAATACATAGATTTCTTTCCAGAGTTAGACATTATTCGTATGATTTTCTTTGGTTGAAAACTTAACAGTTTTAATACTATACGATATTTCATATTTAAAACTCCACTTGGCATTTGTTATTAAGTTTAGTTAGTTGGCTTGTCAACTCGGATTAATGCCACAGTACATGCTATTAATTCTGTTCGACAGCTGCCAGATAACTTTGGACCCTTCACACTTTTCAATGGTACCTCCTCAATCCTTGCATTTGATCTATGGGTTAATCAATGGTTGTGTTGCATTGGCGGGAGATAGAACTGGACTTCACTGACCCTAAGATTTCTTGGGTTCTCCATCCCAAAACTCTTTTAGCTCAGCCTACCAACTATGTAGAGTTATTTTGCAAATTTTTCTTCAATGGTTCTACTGTCTGGTCATTAGCTGTGTGGGGATATAGCAGACTGCTCCTCCGAGATGATCGAAGGTGCTCCTCTTATACGTGAAACTCATTCTTCCTTTCGCCATGAGGATTTTCTCGTTTTCAACAAGAGCTTCTCGTCCCGGTGTGTGCCAACAGGTGAGAGCTTGGACCTACAACTCATTTCTAAAATATTTCATGTGACTTTGTTCTCATTACGGAGATAATAAGGGTTTGAATGTTTTTTTTAGACCTTTAATGTATTACCTCACTGGTCTTTTTACAGAGCATCCGCATTGAATTTCTTCTTACAGGTAATTGCTCCATATTTATTCTTTTCTTATTACAATGATTTTGGTTTGTTGCTACTAGGTTTTCATTCTTTTTATTTAGCACTGGAAACTTACCCTTGTGCCTTTTACTCTTCTCTATAGGTTAGTAGTATCGACCCCAACCCCGTGGCCAAGTATTCACCAAATTGGAACCACTGTACTTTACAGCCATGACTGATACACCGCTTCTCCTTTGCTTTCCAGGTACCCTGGCCAATGGGAGCTATAGATCTTTGGCTCTGGTTTTCCTGTCAAATCTTCTAGTGTAGGAATTTCTTTACGTAAATGAATGGTATTTGTAGAGGGCGTAAACCCTATAGTAGAGTTCTTCAGTTTATGACCGCAAATGGTCTTGAAACACGATGTTAATGTTTTAGTTTTTGGAACAACATTTGAAAGTAAGCTTGTAATGTTTATCTCAAAATCTTTTTATCGGGCGAGAAAGGGTTTAGTTGGCTTGCTTTTCTTCTAACTGTTAATTCTTGTTTGGTTCGACTGAATGCTACCGCGTTTATCTTTTGGACTATAACTCGCATATATATAATGATTCCTCCATTTCTGAAATTTAAAGAGTTCTTCACTATGCATGATAAACATTTCTCTTATGGGTTTCTTTCGCTTAAATGTTCCATCTGTAGAGGTTTGCTCAAAATGGGAAATCAAGGCTTTCTCTGGTTAAATTTCAACAATTTTTGAGCAAAATGATTTTCTTTACAGTCGGGCAGGTTTTTTAATAGTCCGGAATGCACAAATAACATTGATAAATGTTATAACAAAGCCTTCAACATTATTATAAATCGTTTAAAAGATTGCAATAAATGCAAGTCAAATTTGTGCCAGAAGCAGTTTTTTTTTTGCAAATGCGAAAACCATGAGTGGGTTTCACATTCAATTTGGGTGGTAAATGGTATTGCTCCAAACGAATGCGATCGTATCAGGAAATGACATGTCGCAAGAGGTGGTAAGGAAAAAACCGGCCATTTCGCGCTCATTTGGATATTTTTCAATCGTTTATTTTGTGAGCGCGAAAATGGTTTTCAACCGTCGGATCTTTAAAGTAGAAGCGAAGGGTTGATATGAATTTAGAAGCTGCGGTGTAAACAGAAGTGGGGTCGGGCGGCTTTTATGTGCGCGGAAATTAATATATGTTTAAACCTTTTAAAGTATATCAAAATGGATAAGGTTAAAATCATATATGGGTGGGATTAATATGTTTGCAAAGGGAAATAATGGGCAGCAATATATATGAAGGTTTACATACATGGTGAAATGCGCGTAAGGCGGGTTGTGTTAGCCAAAGGTTTAATATAGGTTAATTATGATAAAACGTGAGGTTTTATTCAGAGGGGAAAATAAAAGGCTTAGGATAAATGATCTTAGGCTTTTAACCTTAGGTTTAACAAATGCAGGAAATGGTATTTAAGTATTATAAAGGCGTGGAATATCAATTTTTATAAAACTTAGGATAGAATAATATAATGGGGGAAATATTTTTTGCTTAAGACATATATATAACATGTCTAAAGTCTTTTTGTCTTTTTATTTTATTATATAGTTATAGGCTATGGAAAATGTCTATCACTATAGAGGGCGGGATATTTATAGATAGTTAGTTTTATGCCAAAGGGGGTGTAATTGGGGTTGTTATTTAAACATGTGGATAATTAAATTTGGCAAAAAAACTTATATTAGTGGGTTTTTTGGGAATATTTAAATACAAGGAGTTATATTGATAGGATAAGGTAATTTATAAGGATTTAATAAATAAGTTAGAAGTTAATATGACATAGGATAATGAAAACACCAAAATATATTTATATGACTAAGTAAAGTGATAATGTAAAAAAGCAAAGCTTTATCATTTGTAATTTGACCACTATTACTCAGGATATAATATTTTTGGAGGGATTTTATGCTTTTATGAATGAAGGGAATTAATCGAATGGAATTTTATTTTTCATTAAGTAAAAAGGTCTTTACTTATGAACTTAAAGTGCAAATGGATGAATGTAGGGTTAATGATGACAATTAGGGATTAACATAGAAATTTAACACTTTTAACTTAACAGTCATTGAGCCTTGGGTCCGGTCCCAACAGAAGTCAGAGAAATGCTCTGAGCCTCTTTGACTAAAAGTCTAGAATGCAGAATAACTATAGGGGAGGGAAAATTAGTGATTTTTTCCATGGTGAAAAGTATTTACATGATTCTCCCACTTCTTTATACCTACCCAAACTTTAATCTAACATTTTTTTCCTTCCATTTTGCAGGTGTATTTGAGCTAGCAACCTTGAACATTTTATTTTTTTGAAAGCAATAAAAACTATCTAAATCTACCTTATATCATTCGAGGGCTCAGATTAAACTGATGAGCTCCTCTTTATTCTCTACCTATCTAGTAATTAGTCAGGATTAAACTGTCTGACTAATCTTTATTCACTATCTACAACAATAAAATTGAAACATGACAAGTCAATATTAAGCAGTTCAACTCATCATGGATTATGGCATTTATTGACACTCTGCCATAATCATTAGTAACAAAGTAAAAAGTAGTGGCATTTGGACTTCCACATTTTCATGTTTTATTGATTTTTTCTTTGGGGTATATTATTTTTTCTAAGTCCTTTGATTTTTTTTTAGGACTTTACCTTCTTTTTGCTTTTTTTATTTTTTTTATTTTTTACAAATATGGGAAAACAACTTGCAGAAAGCAAAGTATGTACATATTTACAAGACTATCATAAGTCAATTCCAAATTATGAATCTTATACTTATAAGACCCTAACAGCGGCTTCACATGGGGATGGCATTTCCTGGTGAAATGTCAAGAACTCTAAGATCAATAGCCTTCCATTTTGACCATGATGATCCTGTAACTGTCTTTTGCTTTCTGCAACAACTCATACTTATGATATTTTACTCTTCAAAGCTTATGGCCTTCACTTCGGGCTTCAACTTTGGAGAGAAAACATCCACTCCAATCAACAAACTACAATGGATATTTACAATGATGTAAAAAGAAATTGGGACTAACTATTAGTTAACTTAGAAGAATAGTAGTGTTTGAGCATTCTACCATTCACTGGTCCTTCTGGAATGTCTGTTCCATCCAAATTTATGGTAAAAAATGCATTGTTACCTCTGTACCCATAAATAACATAAGGACCTTTCCATAGAAAGTCAAACTTTCCATGTTTTCCTTTTTCTTCTCTTCTAGAATCCCATTGTAAGACTTTATCTCCTATGGTAAAGTCATCTTCTTTAGTTCTTTTATCAAAGATTTTCTTGATTTTATCTTGAATGACTTTAGATTTTTCATAGACTTCTTCCCTAGTCTGTTGCAGATGGATAGTTTGATTTATCCTTCTTTGTATATCATTGAATTCTACCTGTGATTCTTGGATAATTTTCATGACTGGAACACCTAAAGACGATGGGAAAACTGCATCCATCCCATATACAATTTGGTAAGGAGATGTTCCAATTGACTTCTTGGTAGTAAGTCTATTTGCCCATAAGGCATAGACTAACTTTTTATTCCAAGTTTTCTTATTTTCTTCAAGTAGTTTTTTGATGATAGTCACAAGGCTTTTATTTGAAGATTCAGCTAGGCCATTACCCTGAGGGTAATAAACAGTAGAGTGGCCTAGGGTAATATGATACTTGTGGCAAAAGGCAATCATTTTCTTAGATTTAAATGCAGCTGCATTATTAGTAATAATTTTTGTGGGTATCCAAAAACTAGATAAAATGTTATTTTCTAAAGAATAATGAATCAGTGATTGTCCGGTAGGAATGGCTTCTATCCACTTTATATCCCGTATGCTATAATTACATAGAATCATAATAACTGGTGGTATAATTACATATTTGGAGCATGGAGTAGGTCGTTGTGGAGCTATTTAATAACATTTTTGCCTTTGGGGGGTTCTATTCGAGATATTGGAAAGAGTTAGTGGCATGGAAATTGGAAGGTTAAGCTAACAACACTTTGCGACATGTTATAATGATGTTGTCGAGAACATTTTTAGAGTGGTGGAGGATTTCGCAGATTCTCGAGTCATGGAGTCGCATATGACTGTATCAGGCGCCACGCATGTCCCATGGGCACTAACACCAACCTGCCAGCAACACTTGCGTGGACGTTTCAACTAAGTGCAACTATGATGAATGCATGTATGGTGGGCACACCAGCATGAAGACGCACCTGGTGATGAGCGCTATAACGCGTGCCCATCTTCGAAGCATTCGCACCAGATGGAAGAACGCGGACTGCTCAGCGCGCAGACATACAGGGTGAGCTGCGACTCATAGCAGGACGGCCCTGCTGCAAGCCATCCACGAAAAACATGGTAGTTGTGGAGACTACAGTGGTGGCGACACGACGGCAAGTCAAACAGTAACACGATTTCCATCAACGATCAAGTAACTCAATGAACCAAGGACCGAACATGTTGGAAATGCTATTGGAACAGATATTGGACACACATGGTGAGCGTGCAAGTCGACTATGCCATGTGACAAGCAAAGCCCATCATGGAAAAGGGTAAAATGACCTTTGTGCTGGAACAACTCAACTTATATAAATAAAGTGAGTTGAATGGAATTCAACGATCACTAAACTAATGAACACAAGCATAGCACACCGAACATTGTACACACATACGAAGACATGCAGTAGCAATGGTGTCGTAGCTTAGACAAAGTAGCTTTTAAAAACTGGGGTTTTCAATTCAATGGTACTAGTAGATAGATGTGCAGACACACCGCACAAACACGTAGCGCGTGGACTCACAAGTGTCTCATGAGTCATCTCATGCTGTAACATGCAGGATGACCCGTTATAACGAAAATTCAGTAAAGGACGTTGTTTCTTGACTTGCCACCCAATGCAATTCACGACGAACCCAGTAAGTCATCGTTAATCACCAAGCGACGAACGAGGGTCGTAACGCAAGCATAGTGGACCCGCGTGCTGTAATATCATGAACTTAAACTGGCTTGGGTAGATGTAGAAAATGTGCATGAACCCACAGCAAGTTAAAAATTGTTGGCAAAGAGGCCATTTGCATATTAAAATAACAAAGATGTATTTATTAAATGAATTAAACAAGCATTTTATGATTTGACCAAGGGGAGTTTCTCAGCATGTATACATACTTGGTGATGAATGTTACTGAAATCATGCTATTCAACATGTTAACAAAGACACTGGACCCATAAGCGAAGCAGGTGTATTCCACAATTCTCAGTATCGCATAAAAGAAAGTATAGTGGTGTTTTAGACCAAGTACATGCACAATTTTTTAGTTTAACAATTTTTATTCTAAATTCACCCAAATACTTCTAATCATTAATTAATAAATTTATCACCTTTATTTTCCATCTGTTGTTCTTCTCTTTGACATATTCTATTTTAATACCTTCAACACCTGAAAGTTTCTTTCTTTAAGATCGCCATGTTCACCTCAAAACAATTTTTCTTAGCAGTACACAAGATTCCTTAAGTTCTCAAAATTATTAAGACTAACATTTTATACTCATTATTTTTTACTGGCGCTTACAACATATTCATCTTTTTTAATGATATTAATAAATTTTCATTTATAATATAATTTTTAACTTTATTTTTATTTAAAAGGAAGAAAATACAAACCCCATATTATTATCCCTCCCCATTCTTAAACCTGACTTGTCTTGCTCAATGGGCAGCCACACCTGCCATGAGCATAACCTACATTAGCTGAATAAACATTGTAAGTACAAAGTTAGTATAAACAAAGAAAATACCTAAAGACCATTATGTAAAACTACAACCACCATAGAAACAGAAGGTCAAACATATAAGACACTAAATATGAGTTTTTGCATCATCATAGACAATTTTAAATAGAAAACAAAAAGAGAGTTCATGGAATGGAAAATAGAGAAACTAGAAAAGATACATATCTCGAAGACCAGTATATGGACACGTGTTGAACTTATTATTAATGATTTCATATATAGTGTTGAGTTTATTCTTAACACACCATACATCTCAAGAGACCATACTATAGTATTACAAATGAGCTCAACTAAGAGACCATTTTTTTTTTACCTTTAAAATCACAAATTTTGGTGGGATTTTGTAGAAATTTAGGAGATTTTTTATAACCTATGTTATAATTATCACTAATATATTTCTTAAATTTTTTAACTTATTCTAGCTAATTTTTTGCTCCTGCCCGAGCACCGTTTTCAAGTCTCAAGATGAGATGTTACTACCTTCGGCCATGCTTCTTCCATCCCGAAACTCAAACGTTGGTTTCTGAGCTGAATGAGCCACCAAATAAAAAAACCAAGTCATGAACATAGAAACAAGCTAATAAAAGCAAAAATTTCTCCCCACAATATCAAGGATGTAATCCCAATGTGACTAATATAGTAATAAATATACATATTTAATTTTAACTTTAATAAGAATTAAAAGATTAAAAATAATATGGATAGAGTAATTATTTATATTTTATTATATTAATATTTATGTTTATTAATATATTTAGCTATTGAAATTTATAATAATTTTACAATTATGTAAAGGATATAAAAAAGGAATTAATAGGTTTTGCAAATAAATATATTCATTTTATTTATTTGTTAAAGATTATATATGGCCTATAAATACAAAGAGTGCATTTTTTTTATTTAATTTATTATTACTATATAGTTTATATTTAGTTTTTAAAAAAATTATTTGTTATTCAGAATACATTCATATTTTAGATATTTTACTTGAAGTTTTAATGCTAAAATATAAATTTTTTAGTTTCTGATTACAAAATAATAGTTTTACTTACTTAGCAATAGAAAGTGTGATAAATATACTTGTTACTACAATATGTATTGAGCACAAAGTTCCACAGAAAATAAGTTAATGTTGGTATATGAAATATTTTTAAAGATGTTTATTCAGTTTATTTGTTTTTGGATAATTGTGCAAAATCATTCCTGATTTACTTAATCTAGTAGGACTCTTATTAATACAAGACTTTATTCCTTTTATATTTCAGTCAAATATTAAATGAATTTTCTGCAGAATAGATGCTGACTTACATCTTTTGGGTATCATCATAAACATATACAGAATTTACCTTTGCACAGCTTCCCCACCAATAAAAATATGTCAGTAGCAGGAGAACTGTTCACAAGACTCCTGCCTGAATTTTCTGCCCAAGATTCAAGGTATATGGCATAGACCATCGTAAATGTTAAAGCACAACAATGGCCATCACGCCTTTCTATGGGATTTCCAAGTAGAAGAAAATGTAGAAAACTCATACATTCAACTAATCTTCGAATATCTAAAACAACCATAATAGAATTTATTTGCACAGAAACTAATTATTTAACCACAAATCACACATCACAGTGAATAATTTTAATTTGACAAAGATTAGTCTAGGTGCGCCTGCCAGAAACCCCTGCTTTTCCTGTCACCTGAAGAGACCCTACCCTCACAGAATGAGACACTCATGTTTCTGCAGACACTGAGACAGCTCAGCACACTGGGTGAAGCCACATGCATGAGAGCATCACTGACAGCTCAATTAGCCAGATGTGTCACACCCACACACCCAGGCTCCTTCTTACTTCTTGCTTCTTCGTGTATATATATCATATGTACACGTTCAAACAGTGACAGTTGAAAATCCATCATATTTAATAAGTCTTTCTTCTTGCCCCTTCACCTTGGGATTTATTTCACGCTTTCTTTCTTTGTTGATTGGACAAAAGCCATTTCGTTTTTAACAGTTCCGTCTTTAGGTGTTTTGTTTTGGCTTTGCCCACTGTGCCCAACCACAATCGCTCCCACCTAGCAATCCTCCTCCTGTATTTAGCTTCAACCAGGTTTTAAGTGCGTTAGTTTTCACGTTCAGGCGTTAGCCCACCACGTCCCCAAAATTATTATATCATGATCACCATGCCTGGTCTTGTATTACAGAACTTGTCACATTTTTGGCATTGTGTCGCCTCTCCATCTTCAATTTTCCATGCCTTTAATGCCTTCTCATAGTTTATTGTTAAAAATGTCAAGGTTTTTCCACATTTTGATAGAGTTTTCTCTTCATAGCCCCAGAACACACTTGAACTCTTCAAGAGAATTCCCCCTCGTTCACATGCTTCTTCCACAAAGTCACACAGATTCTAGTGATTTACTTTGTTTGATTCTGAACTGCTATTGTAACAGAATATCACTATTCATGAACCTCAGCTTGTTGTCTTCATGACCGCCATCTCACCCCAAGCTGTGTGAATCTCAGTTCCACCTCATGGCATATTCTGTCCAACTCAAAGAAAGACATCATGACCCCGAGACAGTCTACATAGACCTTACAAATTCACTCCCACCTATCCAACAAATCATATCTTCTCTCTAGCAGTGATTCATGCCTTCCATACTATGTAGAAAATCTTACCAGATTCAACTATCTTGCAATATATAAAAAAAGCACTTAGAACTATCAATATAACTTACAAACCAATTATAGATTGCAAAATTGCCATGAGAAATGTAGTTATATAAAAAGAGAAATAATCAACCAAAGATGTAAATACAAGATACCTCAAAAAGGTCATTCAAAACTCAATTATTTATATTGTCAAAAGAGACAGAGAAACAATATAATTCCTTCGGGTTAGATATTTCTACACTATCTGCCTATCTCATCGGATTCTGGTGTTTAATGCCTCACATTTAACTAATTTCTATTTTATAATCCCAGTTTTCATTAACACCTCATAATCAGGGGCGCTCGAAGAATAAGGGCGAAATTTTATAATCATTAAAAGGCATCAAGTGCTCACCCATCCAAGTACCACTGTAGTAATTATTTAATAATCGATATATACTTTTGACCTCCACCTGGTGGTTTCTTCATTGTATATTGGCCCCCATGTGCCTCGGGGAGCCTCCAACTGATCGACTAGATCATCCCCGCTAACGCCCCCATTTTTCACCTTCCTCACAGTTAGCTGGGGCGCTAGAGGCAAGCTCTTCGCGGTCATTTTTCTTGTAGCCAGTGAGTAGGGTTAGTGAGGCCCGGCATTAATGAGACCACCAGCACGACCCAGACTATTTAGCGATGAATCACGGGACACCTGAGATTCCAATTTGAATGGAAACAGCACATTTCAAAGTTTTTAATTATTTTGATACTTAGGAACATGCCTAGAATAATGCCGTCCTCTCTACAACGATGCGAGAGATTGTCGCAATGAGTTTCAGGAGGTCATGGCGATGTCTGCATAATGGAATAAAACTCAAAATAGCCAATTATTACCTTTCGCCCGTTCCTGAAAATGGCTCCAGAAGATGCGACATGTCCGTTGGTGATCCGGCGATATCCTGGAGGAGACGACACAAATGCGGAGAAAATACAAAATCTGCAACAGTGAGTGATCATCTTCGCGGAAAATTTCCAAATCCTTTATCTATCATAGCATGATCACGTACTCATATAACTACGGATGAGGAATAACATTGATAAAGAGATTAAATTTATTAATAAAAATATCGCCTGGAAACTGCAGACGCTGCCTCCTGTTGATGGCCCCATTTCAATACACCTGCTGCGTGTGGCCACATTTTAGCCTGTAGAAATATTGCCTTCATTTTCGCCGGACGCAGATGAATATTTGTTCAACACAAAAATCTACGGCGGCCCCTGACGGTCAGCAGGTTTTAATTTGCGTACCAGTCTGTTTCACCGTTTTAACATATTTCATCTGAACTGTCATATAGCACTGATCGCCGCAATATTTGAGCAGGAATGATCAAAAAATTCGGCAGATTTACATGGTAAAGAGGCGCTGGAAAGCCCAAAAATCAAAGCCAGATTCTGCTAACCAGACTTCAGTGTAGATTCCGCATCTCCGACAGCGTTAAAACGCCCGCAAATGTTTGCATGCCAGAAGTGAATAAAGTTTCGCTGACTTTTCACGGCAATGGCGAGCAATGAATTCCGCGTTGACCTGCCAAGAATTTCGGCCGATTCCTGCAACAGACGGCGATTCGTCTCCCCAATCTATTTCGGTATCTGGCACCACATCATGAATAACGAAAAGGTTATAGCGCGCCGAATACCCCCACCACCGCCATGATATCTATAGGTTTATAAAATGACGCGACTGACGGCCACCGAACTTGCGATCGAGAGAATGACAACACGCGCGCCATCGTGACCGCCTTCGACAACAGGCGTAGATAATTAATGCCACAAGCAAACATATGCATCGTAGCATTGAATTGCCTACGACAATAACGCATCAAAGTAACCTGAACAACAACAAAACAAAAGACTTATCACCCATGCTGAACTTCACCGTAATTTATGTCGTCAATATCAACAAATTAAGGCCGACATCGTTAAATTCACGACAAATTAAATGTTCCTGCCACAGTGCTGCTGCTGAGAGATATGGTTGGCTGCACCATGCTTTCCATAACAGAGAGAACATACTGTTTCAACGAAATAACGAATACCCAAACAATAAACTCAAAATATCTTTCACCACTGACAAGAACAATGGTGTATCAAATTAATGACCATTCCATGCCACTTTCAGCGGAACGCCTGGCATCAATGCGAGCAAAGCCAAAGAGATTTACGTCACGCCAGACGGTAACCAAATCCAGCCAGACAATCTTCTTCCATGAAGCCCAAGATAAGAGGTACTGCATCACCAGTTGACAGATGCAACGCCGTATAGATCCAGCCTGCGTTTGATATCCGCCAGTTCTCGATGAGATTTCCACCATGCGCCTGGCGGACGTTTTGCTGCTCTTTGAGTATTGTTCGATGCCGGTTTAGCGACGATACTACGTATGTTTGACAGACCTTAATACATACTTACAGATACTATACCAACATCCATCTAGTGACCGTCGTCTTGTGAACGAGCCTGGCGAAGTGACCAAGGGAAATCCAAATTCCACCCTATGCGAGGGAATCTTCAGTATACGTATAAAAATACTATCCATGTATTACCAATACTACTTCCCAAACATTCTAGCTAGCTCCATAATCTGTTAATCAATATCGGTGTCCGAGACTTTCCCTAATAAACTCCGTCAATATCCAGGTTTCTACTTCGCTATAAGCCTTCTTATAAATATGCAGTATTGATAAATTTTCATGTTCCATTGATTATTTGATTAAATTCTAATATTACTAAATTAGCAAAGGTCTAGTTGTATCAATATCATCGGATCAAGTTAAGATGTAATTGATAACGATGCTTGGCCTGCTGTTCGATCAATCTTGAACGAGAATATATATACTGCCAAATATCAATTTTATTGATATGATAGTCCTTTTTTGTAAGACTTCTGCCGACAAGAATTTACTAAACTCTACCGGGGAAGTTTACAAACTTGCGAGAAGTTTAACTGAAGATTTTAATTATTAACCATGGAATCCCGCTACATTCATCACCACCGCCGATGTTTTGCCAGAGTTGTATATAAATATTTCGCTCAAAAGATTAAATCAATGAGAGCCCAAGCAATTGCCGCCAATCCAAAACCTGAAGAACCTACAGATGATAAATTACTCCAATTGAAATTAACAACATCGCCCACGACCACTAATTATAATAGAATTGCACGAAATAATTTCAATGACATAAAAGAACATGTTAATCACATGTTGTAAAGAAGAGAATAATGACATTAGAAATAGCAGATATTGATAATGGAGTTTGTCCAAGATACCATACCGGGTCATGCCAAGACGGTAGCCATTATGTCGAAAGAGTGATGATGTACATGGATGGTATTTTTCTCCGCCATGCTGCTGTACCTTCATACATGAGTGAACATCCTCTCCAATTTATGTTCCATCATATTGAATCCCCATTCACAAAAGCGTAAAGGACCTCCATCAAAGACGGTATAACTTTGTCTAATGGATGATGACTTCATTGCAGATCTCATTGAACATAAAACAAAGGGATCTCAACGCGAAAAGATACATGTGACAATGAGACGCCAACAGCAACAAAGGGATCTCAAACAATATAAAACAATCCATGACATACACCAAACCTCAACATCAAGAACACAAAACAGAAGTATCCACATTACACCAAATATCAAAACATGGATGTATACAACAACAACACCTTATAAGAAGATATAGTAAACATCATGATATACTTACATTCCAGAGCTATTCCATAGCAAATGATGATGGAATCGTTGGATTGAACAACAACCAGGGTAATGAACATTCCAACCACCGCTGCTATTACCGAATGCCATGACTTACAATTTTACCGTAAAAGGTTTTAAACGTGGACAACAAGAAAATTAATACAATTATTACCTCCGGCGTCAATACCTTAAAATCGCATACACAAAGTTTATCCCATTTCGACTGAAAATGTTTCCAAATATGTCATATCAACTGCGTACCACTTCCCCGCCTGCTTCAGGTTTGTCTACCAATCACCTTCTCCAACTTGCTCTCAACAAGACACTAAAAATGAGGCTTATGCTGAAATTTCAGGTATTTAATAATATCAGCCCATCAAGCGCTGGTCGCAAGAAGCTATTGTCGGCATTGTGGTTCAACTTACCCACTCCCAAACTAAATTGGTGAAAAAGGTTGCATAAAACAAGACGAAATGGCATGTTTTTGTTAATTTCCTTACAATACTAGTCTGCCACACAGTTTACCTACTGATAGTTTGCCCGACACCACTTAACCATATGTTTGTCTGTTACATTATACAAACATGTGTGTGTCGGGTCCATCATTGTACCCGCCCACATAATGTTTGTGTTATATACGATGTGGTTTCTGTTGTCTTGGGTAAATGTTCGCTTAATCTGGGATATTTATATTTATATATGACGACTGAGTGGGTATATGGGTTTGTGGTTCACCACCCCCATTTTTTCATTTTTTCATATTGTTGCACAACAAGAAATTTTTAAAATACCCAAAATAGGCCTAAGAGACAAATCAAGTGTCTCGTACTGTCTTAATCCCACTGCACCCAGTGGGCTTCATCATGACTTGCCTCCTTAATGCCAAGTCAATGTTAACCTAAAACTTTGATTTCTTCTTAGCTTTCACATACGAGTTGAAAGTTGACAAACTGTCACACTGGTCAAGAATCGAACGTCGGTATCTACGAAGTCCTAGTCTGTACAATCCTAAACTTTGATTTTTGCTTTCAAAGCTCCTTTTCATTTCCAGTGTGAGCCCTGAGCCACCTAGATCAGAACTATAGCTCCTGGTAAAAAAATATTTGTTACTTATTGAATAGGGTATGCAACATATATTTGAGACCTGAATGAAATATCACAAAACTCTGAAGAGCAGACTCAGATTTTTGTCATATTAAAACACAAGCCGACTTTGCATCCTGCGAGACCATGTCGATTGCAATTTAATTAAGCACATCTTCGACATGCACGCGTCCACTAGAAAATGGAACCAATATTTCTAAGGCTATAGAGCCATTACACCATAAAGGACACATGGAGAGAAGGGTTTTAACATCAACGGAGGCCAACTGTACATAATTTCCTCAACATAGTTTTTTATTAATAGGAAATGGGTCGTTGTTCTATTTATCTGCCATCGACCATCATCCATGGATTATTTTGGATACACATGATCTACTATGTGCACGAGATGTGATCCAAGATTTAAATTTTCCACCGAGATGGATGCACACTCACTCTTCACGTGAATTTTGTCGTTTCTCCATTTGCAGTCACAGTATCCCCCAAATATATCCTGGGATCACACCGACTTTATTATCACTAACATCTTCATGACAATGTGGATAAGACATAGACACAGCATGGTGTGCCTTGAGTTTTATTCAATATATGCGTGATATCACATGACCTCTCAACTCATGCTTCTACATTATCTCACAATGCACGTAGAAGGAAGGGGACAATATTGTTTTAAGATAACTCTTCCAGTCCCATCATTTACCTTGAAGAACAAGATAACAACCATTTTTCAATTTTGATGTCAAAACTCACATACCACTGAGTTTAAAATCACCTGGTCATTGCCAGGTACCCTATTAATACTTTCTAACACTGCCAGCCTACTCACCCAGAAGGCACATGAGAAAAATCATTACCAGGCTCATCTGCCCGCCACAGCCATAGGTGGAAGAAGTGGTACAAGGCTGAGAAACTAACAAGGATGATCCTATCTGGGGCATAATTTTCAGAGGCCATTCGTCACCACAATGAGAGACCTACTGAGAGATTGGAGTTAAAGGGAAGTGTATTATCAGTTGTATAATAAAAAAAATTACAAGTGGTGCATGGATCCGTAGGAAGAGCTTCTGATGTATTACAGAATAATTATGGGGAATTTGTTAATAGGGGCCTAATCTATAGGAATGTACAAGGAAATAGGGATTCTAAAGCCAAGAAATTAGTTAAGTATTTGAACGCCTACCAGAATCTTTCTTTGATCGAGACCTTCATTAACATGCCCTCGAGGGTAGTTCAAGTTACATAGCTTGAAGGATAAAAGCAAAGAAGTTCAAAGACAATGTCAGTGAGTTCACAGATAAAGGATATTCCTAAGCCCGCAACATTCTCAAGATCTAGCAGATGCTCAAGATTCAGCTACATGGAAGAAGAATCATGCATGGGCATGATTCTCCGAAAGAGTTCAGATAATATTGTCCTCAACCTCCATGGAAAGGCTCAAGATGGTCCAACCTTTCTATACTCCCTCTCGTACTCGATTTCTCACAGCAAAACCACCCAATCCCTGAAAGGGCTAATTTTTCAGACAAAGACCATCGTAAAATAAAGGTCATTGAGCAACATTTTCTGAAGGAATAGGCCATCGAAGAGAAAATAGCAGCAGGCAAAGAGAAATCGCAATGACAGACATCACTTCAACACATTATCGAATGGAATACCATTATGTTGATGGAATGTCATGATGATCTCAAGTTAACTCTGCAATACTCACTATCAAGAATCAAGAAAATATTTCTATGTCACACTGTTTGCATATTAGTTGTGTTTTTCTTTCAGATATAACCAGTTTCATGACATTTAGAATCTCATCTAGTTTCCCATCTCAGAAAATGGTCACCCCCAAGACATGCACAATGCTAGTCCTGGTGTTAGAGATATGCTGCATATGCTCAATTTAGACACCGGCCAATTCTAAAGAACTCCGATATGCATGCACTCTATGTAAATTCTTATAACTTAATGAAATTTTACTTTAATAAAAGAATATATATATATATATATATATATATATATATATACCAACCATGTATCTATTATATAAAACAATTAAAAGACATAGATTCTTATGGTTAAACAATTCAAGAACACCATTCTATATTTTGCACCTTTTTAGATATACCTTAGTCAATTGTGTCTAAAAATGACCAGTTTACTAGCTTAACTCGTAGGCTGTACATTCCAAGTGCCCAAAGAGATTTTCAAGAAGTTGAATATGTTTATGCATTCAAAAAATACAGTTTAACAAAAAAGTTAACAGTAAAACTAATCTCATTCTACAAAGATGTGATAGCAAGACTACATGTGGGCCAAAAAATAAAGGTAAAATATTCTCTAAATAAAAACAACAACTATAATAAAAAATAAAAATGAATATATATCACTGTTAAATTTAATAAAAAAAAAAACATTATAAAACATCAACAACAATATTCTTAATTCTCCACTTAGCAAATGTGGTAAAATTGTTTCATCACTCTTGTGCCACATAAACAAATATTTGATGTTCATGTGAAGAAACATAGCGTTTTATATAAGCTTTTAAAGTAAATAAAGTAATTAAAAGTATATATATAATCATACTACAAATATTTCAATATAAAACTTGAATAAACTATTTAATACTAATTTAGTATATGATATTTAATATAAATTAATAAACTATCAACACTAAATTATTAATTTATTTAATATTTTTAAATATATACATATGTATATATGTATATATAGAAAAAAAGGAGGAGGAAAACAAAATATTAAACCATAACAAAATATTTCAATGTAAAGGGTTATGCTAATTACTTTTTTAAATTAATGACTTAATAACTTTTATATATATTTAAAAACATATTAATTACATAAAAAAAACTTAATATACAAATAATGTATCTATTTTGGGCGGTTTCACTATTTCACATTTTGTTTTGTTATTTTAATAATTGATTTTATAAATATTGAATATGCTTAAAATAAAAAATGCACCAGGAGAATAAGATCCATTATAACCATGGATATATCAAACATCAAGATAATCAAATATTTTGACATGTAAACCTTTTTCAAGTTTTTACACCTAAAAGAGTAATGCTAAATTGATCCCTTCATGCTTGCCGCATCAGACATGCCACGAGACAATGCTAATGTTGAATGCAAGAATGAGTATGTCACTAAATATATTGACCAATGCTTCAGATGCCCTTGAATAGTTTATCATAAATGACTCCCAATCTTAGCCTCCTCAAAATTTGAATTTGAACCTTATGGGGACCAATCTCGGCCAATACAAGCCAATTGATTTACACCCTCATACTTATTTCACCTAAATTTTAATTGATGTATTTTAATGTTTTTTACATTTTCTACCATTGTCATAAATATAATTTTAAGAACTTAAAGTACACACATTATAATAATAAAAAATCCTGAGAAAGAACAAAATCAAACTAATGTATGCAACCTCCTTGTTTGTAAGAATAAATACTCCTTCCATACACACCCCATAAAGTTTGAAACTATATCCCATCCGTACAAAAATTTATAAATCACAAAAGACACACTATTTTTTTAGACTTAAATGTAAAAACACAATCATGACTTATATTTAAAAACACTTACATTTTCTACCTGGCCAACAACTCCCAATATTCAATACATTCAGCCACTCTGATCATGGATATGATTTTAAAAGTTTAAAGTGCGCAGTTTTTCATATTTATACCACACATCTGCACTTTAACAATGCTGATTTGAGATGAACTCGAGGCAGATTTGCAAAGATTTCAATTTAACGTGTCTTCTGCAATTATTTAACGTGTAAATCGGCGGTTTAACGTGTCTTCTGCAATTATTTATTAAAAAATTCTCTTTTTTTACTCAGACTCACGTATGTCAGTTGTCCTTTCAGCTCTTTGATGGGGACTTTTCTAGTTGCATCTGAGACAGAACTCAAAGTCCTCCATTGCCCTGTCCAGCGATGCCTTTGAATCCATCTGTTCCTTTCCTGCCATCGTTCTGCTTTTGGAACTCCCAGCATCTTCACCACTGACCGACTCCAGATAGAGCAGGCACTGCAACATCTCAAAACCAAAGGGATGCAGCTTTCCTGTCTTGGTTGCTCTCAGTTATGCTCTCTTGAGGATGCAGCTATCTCCTGGCTGCACTCCACCGGGCTTATGCCGCATCTGGTGAGAATAAAACGGCTGCTGGTGAACCTCAGCGACAAACATCGATACTGCCGCAAGATTTTCTCCGGCTTACCGGACTCCATTCTTTATTATTCCATATATTTTATTTAGTGTGAAACATAAATTTCCATTTGTTAACTTTCATTTTTGACTTGGGTTGCATTAGGAAATCAATACTACAGGTGCACGTGACATTGCTAAACATAATTTTGTTTCAATGAATTAGCGAAACCGATAAAGAGACATTCCAAGCCATAGTCCGAAAGGAAAACAGAAGAACAGATGGGCAACAAAATGAAAATAAAAGGACGAGAAGAAAATAAGGTAAATGATAAACAAGAATAGTGCATAGTAAATAGGAAGTGTGTAGTGCACACAATACAAACAGACAAATGCGACAGTTCTTCAGTTTTCCACGAGCACGTTATTTCTGATATAGAACTAGCATTTACACTGCCTCTTTGTTTATGACATTTCATGCTTGTGGGGCAGTTTGTCAGGCATTGAAGACTCAAGATTTGATCCTCTCAAGCACAGATCTCACGACCTTGACAAATTGCACATGTGTGGAAAATAAATTCAAAATATAAGTTCTTCTTTTCTAAACAAGATGACCAGATCAGTCTTGCACCTCTAAAGATAATCCAAACAAAAATATCATCATCATCATATGAGCAATGTAATGGAGTTTGGACCTAGTTGCCCAAAATTAACACCTCTCAACTAGGGAGAACTCCATCCGTCCACCCCGTGCTCATCTTTAAGTCATATGTTCAGTGCACCATCCGCACTCGGTTATCCGCCGTAACATGCTTGGTCGCTCTTCTTCGTCAACAAGAGTGAGTCAAAGACATCACACCGTCGATCGAAGTCGCTTATGTTGTCTCAATGGGACTCAAGAGAGTGAAGACAGACCCAAGTCGGGCCGATAAGAGCCTCATCCGTACTGCCGACCCTGACAAGTGGTCGGACACATCCCCATCCCAGACATAGAGAGCACGACAATCCTCGATGTGTCCATCGGTCATGCTATTGGTCTCTATCCATATCGTCTGCACGCCAAATGAGAGGTACCATGAGTCCAAACTCCGCGGTAGCGCGTAGGGCATAGACTGTGAGAGGGCCAAATTTCAATATCTTAACGGTGGGAATAAATATACTAACAAGGTTCACTTAACCTAGTTTGTGGTTGCTTATAGTCGTAGTTATCTCCAAGTTTCCCCTGGAGCTCCTAGAGCCCGTCCAACTCAAAGTGAGACCCTAATAGTGTTTGTCGATGATACCAAGTTCGGCGGGGTTGCTACAGAATTTGACCGCCAGGGCTTCATGAGAATATCTCACCCGCGCCTATCGGGCCCCAATATGATTGAGCCTTACGCCGCCCACTACATGTCTCGGATAAAGTGGTACTCTAATATCAATATGTTGATCATTGAACACGAAGATTCTCAAAGACTAACCCACTTGGTTATCGCAAAGGATAATTGGTGATATTCATCATTGATGCTCTCCAACACCTCAATGAAGAGCCAACCAAACAACTTCATAACAAGTTATACTTGCCGCATAGAGTTTGGCCCTCAAGCAGCTGTTGAAAGCACCGATTATTTCGCTCATCCAAGATATCAAAGGTAACCAAGATAAGAACGCGTATGTGTTTGAGTGCTCCACTGTCGCTCGCCCACACACGTATACATGTAGTGTATCTCATACTCCCGAGCGGCGTTGCATTCCCTGGGCAATTTAAGGCTAATTGTGCCTCAAGATATCTCACAGATTTTGAAACTCAATCTAGTAATGTGACGAGGTCACAAATCATATATGTTGACTCAAAGTGTTCACTGAAACATATCGCATATTGAGTCACTAAGAACACCAAGGCCCCAAGGAGTCGATTTATATTCGATGGGATTTTCCAACCCGTACTCAAGAATACTTCCACACAACTTCAAAGTTGAGTTCCATTGAAGTAGTCACGGATTTCTGCATAAACCAACGACATTCCAATCCTCCCCAACAATCTCACGCATTTTCGAGAAAGGAAACTCACCTACGTGCTGCACCTCCAAGCCTAGAAATAGTGCATCGTTACTCAGGTCCTTCATCTCGAACTCTAAGCTAACTCCTCTTTACATCGATGAATGAGAGGGTCAACACCTCGTCAAGAAGAGATCATTCACATAAAGAACTCAAAATGAGAGGCTTTTTATCAACCTAAAAATAAGAACAATCAACACTATGAATCAACTTCATCAAGTAGCTTATCAATCCTCTCATACCAAGCCCTGGAGTTTTCTTCAACCCATAGAGGGCTTTCTTCAACCTGCATACATATGTGTCTCTATCTTGGACTTCGAACCCAGAGGTTGCTCCACATAAACCTCTTCCTTGATTGAACCATGTAAGAAAGCAGTTTTCACATCCATTTGATGGAGACTCCATCCTTGCATTGCAAGGGCAATGATTGATCAGATGGTGGTATAGCAGGCAACAGGTGCAAATATATCGTCATAATCTATGCCTTCCTTTTGAGAGAAGCCTCGGGCAACAAATCTTGCCTTGTACTTTTCAAGACTTCCATCGGCTCCATGCTTGATCTTGTAGAGCCATTTCGAGGTGACAACAAATTTGTCCTTCGGTCTAGGTACCACATCCCAGACATCATTTTTCATGATTGATTCATATTCCTCGTGCATAGCATCCTTCCAAACTTGATGCTTTACAACTTCTTCAAAAGTTCCAGGCTCATATTGTACAATAGTACTCATGGCTGCTAGGTACCCTTGGTACCTATTCGTCTTCTTATTTTCTCGGAATGTTCCCCTAGGAGAAAAATGTCTCTCAACATCTTTGAGAGTGTCTCTTAGCCATGAAAGTCTTCTTTTATTTGAAGAGGGTGGATCTATAGGATCCATCAGACCTTCAACATTAGGCATCGGTTCAACCTTCGGTTCTTCCTGCCTTCCAGCGTCTTCTTCTTCTTCTTTGTCTTCCTTTGAGCTAGGAAGATTCCTAAATTTCTTGATGGCAGCATCTTCATCGAAGGTGACATCGTGGCATATCTCCACTTCTCTTTGACTAGGCACATAGATTATGTATGCCTTCGAGGTTTCACTATAACCCACAAACATTCCTTTCTTCCCAGAAGCATCTAGCTTGCTTCTCTTTTCTTTTGGCACATGAAAATAAACGAGACTTCCAAAAACTCTAAAATGAGAGACATCGAGCTTCTTACTAGAGAAGACTTCTTCGGGAGTTTTGGAGTCCAATGCAGAATGTGGGTATCTATTTTGAACATACACAACGGTGTTGGTAGCTTCTCCCCATAAAAACTTCGGAAGACCTTGGTCTTAAAGCATTGCACAGACAGCTTCCAAAATGGTTCTATTCCTCCTTTCAACAACACCATTTTGTTCGGGAGTATACATAGTAGTGGTCTCCGTCTTAATGCCAACTTCCCTGCAATAGTCATTGAATTCATTTGACTCATATTCGGTTCCATTATCGGTCCTCAAAATTTTGATTTTCTTCCTTGTTTGATTTTCAACCAAGGCCTTGAAGTACAAAACCACTTGAATGCTTCGTCCTTCTTTTTCAAAAAATATATCCAAGTCTTGTGGGAGAAGTCATCTATAAAAGTGATGTAATATAAACATCCTCCCAAGGATGTTACAGGCAGCATACTAGATAGATCAAAATGTATCAATTGCAAAATATCAGATGTCTTCGTGACACTTGAGGGGAATGGTCCCCTTGTATGCTTTCCTTCGGCGCAACCCTGACATACACCTTCATGATCATCTTTGAAATTGGGCATCCCTGTCACCACCTTCCTTGCTTCTGGAAGGGCTTTGAAATGAAGGTGTGCAAACCTCCGATGCCATAGTTCGGATTGAAGAGTTGTGTCACATGTCATGGCCCCTAGCGGACTTCCTCCAACCTGATAGAGTGTATCAACTCTAAAGCCAAGAGTGAACGCTTATTTGAAGTTCCTCTTCCAAATGCTCTGGTGCCATGTTAAATTTAGACAACCATGGTATGTTTTATACTTGATGCAGTTTACTTCAATCTTTCTTATAGGCCCAATTCAAATTAGCAATCACATAAACATGAAAGTAAATGCGGACAGAACATAATAATAGATCGACAGAAGGCAAGCCAATATAATAAATCAGAATTTGTAATTCTTCTTGTCCAGCAAAGATAGAGAGAAATGTTTGTTACAACAGTCAATAGGATGCCCTAGCCAACAAAGACTTTTGCTAGTCAAACTAGCTCTTCCAACCTCCCGGAGGTTCAGTCAAACATCAACCTTCCTTCAGTGTCACACACACCTCAAAAGTCAACTTCCAAAATAGTCAACGCAAGGCAAACTTTAGCCAATGCCACGGTCAACAGTGGTCAACGGCATGGTCAAAGTCAACATCCACCCTCGATTTTAGTGCCCTCCAATGCGGCCTACAAAAATCGGAATTTCTGCGGTCAAATCTAAGTCAAAGCTTGAGGGTTGACCCAAAGTCAACGTTGGCCAATGCTGTCCAGAAAGCCCTAAAAACAGTCTGCAAATTTCCGACATCCAGATTCACACGTGGGAGAGAGAGAAGCCTCTTCTAGGCTGTACGAACCAATCAAATGATGAGGAATGTGTGTGATGAGATGATGATCAAATGAACATCATCTCTCTCCAATTTATATCCATCAATGAGGGTGTGTGACATATCTATTGGGCTTGTGGGCCTACATTACAAATCTGGCTGACCTTGACAAATTGCACATGTGTGGAAAATAAATTCAAAATATAAGTTCTGCTCATCCAAACAAGATGATCTATAGATCAATCTTGCACCTCTCCGAAAGAGGAATCCAACAAAAATATCATCATCATCATATGAGAAATGCAACATGGAGTTTGGACCTAGTTGCCCAAAATTAACAAGGTCCCATCATTCTAAAGGTCTAATCTGCTCCTGTAATCAAATATTATAAAACCCATATGCTAAAATATAGAAATAGGATGCTTACTCAACAAATGCCATGGATCATGAGGGACCACTGTAACCCACCTTTCCTAAATGTGACCTTCAGGAAACAAGGAATTAAGGCTTTATGATGTTCCAATAGACATGGATTATATGTGCTACTCAGTCCTCTCAACCAAGAGGCTTTCCATTTAGTATTTCCTTCCTTTTATATACCTAGTCTATAAAAGTCTCGAATGAAACAAATCTCATGTTCTTAATATTCTAGAGGGTTCTACGATATGCATAAGTTCTTCCAAGCTTAAAAACTCTCCCACGACACATTTTTTCTCTCCATGCTATGTCATCCTCCTCATGCAACAACATTGATAATCTCTGAAAAAATTCCTCATAAACACAGTTGCTATGAAAGGGAGCAATCCATGTCTTCACAATCAACCACCCTTCAAAAATATATGAGTTAAAATACATCACCTAAAATAACTTTCAAGATGTTATGACTTTCCATCCATCCCAGCAAGGTAAGTCTGCATGGTTGTTGAGGGGATGGCATTAGGAGCTCACTATTTCATCTTTCATAATGCAATGTAATGTATTAACACCTGATTCTTGAAACTTACCACTGTCCAGTAAATAAAATGATGACATCCATATTTGGCAGAAAAATCGCCCACTCCACTCTCCATCTAAATTTCTAAAACATCTAAATCAAACTCCATTGCTCTTCCCCTGCGCTTTATGATATTGTATCTGATAGTAAGCTGCAGAATTGTGCACAAAGTGCAGAACTTCTTACGAATTCTAAGAATGATGCTAAAATTGAAACAAGGCAGGGTGCAACCATTTGGTTTCCATCTCTGTTACAAGTATTCCATGTCAGAGCAGCTATCCATTGAATATATGAGCTATCCATTGAATATATGATAGGACATGTATAGAGCCCCTTTTGGGCCATGATCCATTTTCCTTTGAAAATATTACATTTTCCTGCACCTTTCTTTAGATCGGTCTGAATTGTCTCTAAACCCTTGCATTCATTCCTTTTCATATCTTGAATTTAAGACATTTTCTCTATGCTACTTCTTGTGTTTACACTGCCATTGTCAAAGAAATACTAAATAGTGACTGGTATAGGACCATGTTTAGTGTACAGGCAAGAAGAACATGAAATTGGGTTTAGGAGCTTCAAGGCCATCATATATTGAACTGAATGATTGTCAGGGATCAGATGTACCCACAACTCTTTCAATCAAGGAAGACTGTCAAATTGAGAGAGAAGACATTAGAACAAAAGGGAAGGAAGACAACTAGTGCCATATCAACAACAATTTTTTATGTGAAAATAGCTTTGACTTATAAATCATAAGGCCTAAATTATCCATGTCTGCTAAAAAAATTTGCAGAGTAATACGGCAGCTTCATTAACTTGGGAAATGAACATGCTACTGAAAAATTTATGGAATGGACAATGCCTTCATGTTGACTTCTGATTTTGAAACAAGGGCAACTTTACACATTATTGAGCAAATACTCTGTCTACCTGAAGGTAGAGGGACTGACTTAGCATAAAACCCCCGTGTCCTTTATCAATAAGAGAAAGCAACATATCCAACTGTTCATCAGGATCTTAACCTTCTACGAAATCATACAAAAGTCACTGTTCAAAAGTACAGAGTTCAAGCAAGCACACAGATGGTCTACAAGAGTTTTAAAGTTACATAAGGGTTGCAACAAAGATTGAAAGTTACATTGGCAAAATTGCAGGAGAAGAAAATTTGTGCAGGGCTACCCAATTTGCGCAACACACATATATAGAGAGAATACATCTAAACCTAGGAGGTCGAAATCATTAGAAATTGTATATTAGGTGGTAGCTTCATAATATTAATTTCACATGTCGCACGAGTCACCATGAGCCAGAGACCAAACTGGTATACTTGAGGATTAGACATCAGTGCCTGATCAATCCAATTTCTATGAAAACTTGAGTCATATAAACTGGGAGTTCAGTACATAACATTTTTCCAACATGAACAAACTAGTTAGACTTAAACATGGTACATGGAATCAAATCATCAAACTAAAATTTGTATCTATAATTATGGCTACATTTGTGCAATTGTCCTTTCACGTATAGCTGCAAACGAAATGCTATCAATTTCTTGCGAGCATTTGTAGGGGAGTTTAACTCATGGATATGAATATTGACATCATGGATCAATAAATAATATATGAAACCAAATGTGAATCTTCAATTCACATGATATGGCGTCAGAAAAAAAAAATTTTCATATTGGCAATCATCACAAATAGATAGTACATACTACCTGCTAAAAATAGTTTGCTTGAACAACTAAAATTCAAAATCTTGCCATTGTAAGAATAATGGCAAGACTGAAATATTTCCTATTGTGATTTTCACAAACTAAAATGTAGAAGAACTTTGGTGATTTGATGCATGCACATCATTCATTGTTGCACCTGCCTTATGAAGCAAATTGGAGATGCTTCATCTCAACATCCCATCAGCCACTGCGTTTCCCACCAAATCCTCTCTGATATTCTCTAACACCATTACCACATCTCTCATGGTTGGTCTTTCTTCAGGGGAATATTTTGAACAAAGCAAACCAACATGTAGCAAAGAAAGTAAGCATTTGTATACATTACTTTCTTTAAATTCATTTCTATCCACCTCCTTGAAAAGACTATTGTCAATTACATCCTCGACTGTATTTGGAAATGCCAGATTTACCCACTTGTGCAAGTTTAGGTCTCCATAAAACATTTCACTAATGTTTTCTAGTAAGCATTTCTAATAATAGAATGCCATAGCTGTAAACATCTCCTTTGGTGGAAACTATCTCACCCAATGCATAAACTGCAATAAAAGAAACCTTCATCAAATTGTACACAACCATTCCATATAAAATCGCTAATGAAAAAAGACAAGTGAAAGTAATGTTTTAAAAAGCTATATCTAGGGCAATGTATCCCACAGATCCTTTCAAAGCAAGTGTTGAAGTATGCGAATCAGTACAAGTTGCACTGATTAATCTTGAAATACCAAAATCTGTGACATGGCCCAACATGTCTCCATCCAAAAGCACATTGCTAGGCTTTATATCACAATGCACTACTTGCACAAAAGAATCATGATGGAGATATTTCATGGCATGTGCCACATCTATGACAATGTCTAATCGTGTTCTCAATCCCAATTCACACACATTCTCACTATTGTTGTGATGTCTATTAGGATACAAATGTTTCTCTAAGCTTCCATTAGACATAAACTGGAACACCAAACCTTTGAAATGGAGGTTGGAACATGAGGTTATGATTCTCACTAAATTTCGATGTCGAACCTTTTGCAAGACACTGCATTCCGCTTTAAAACTCTTTTCAACCTGGTCATTTTGCAATTGGAGAACCTTGACAGCAACAAGTGTGCCATCACTCAAAACTCCTTTGTAGACTAACCCAAAACTCCCTTTTCCCAACAAGTTGGCTTCAGCAAACCCATTAGTTGCTACGTGAAGCTCTTGATATGAGACCCTTTGATGCTCTAACTTTTGGAAAATAACATGTGAAAAATCAAATTTTTTCATGTGCATATTCCCTCTCCAACAGGCTCCCAAAAGTAGACAACATACTATGAAAACAATAGCTCCAATCACGGGCAATAGTACTTTTTTCACAAATACCAAATGACCTCTTGGTGTTGGACATGCAGGTAACCCAAATATTTGTGGTCCACAAAGACTAGGATTTCCAACTAAGGACACTACAACCAGCTGATTTGCAAGAAAGCCTTCTTTCGGAATTTTCCCCATGAGATTGTTGAAAGACAAATTCAAATATTCAAGCATTTTTAACTTCTTGAGAGTCATTGGTATTGTACCTGATAAGGAGTTGGAAGAGAGATCTAGATTCATGAGACTTTGCAAATTCCCAAGCGAATCTGGAATAAAACCTTGGAAGGCATTCTGAGATAAATTCAATGATTGCAGTTCACTGCAACTTCCAAGTGTAGGTGGAATGACCCCAGTCAACTTATTGGCAGAAATGTCTATATCTTGAGCCATTGCAATTTTACCAATTTCCATAGGTAAGGAACCTTCCAATAAATTCCATGACAAATTCAGATAGAAATGTAGATTGGAAAGTTCAACAATTTCTCGTGGTATACTTCCAGTGAGCATATTGTGAGACAAGTCAAGCAATTCTAGATTTATGCAGTCTCCTAAGTTGGTAGGTATGCTTCCAGATAATTGGTTGTGATGGAGGAGGAGTCTTCACAGTTGTTTAGGGTGTGCAAGGGATTTGGGAATCCTTCCAGATAGCATGTTTCTGCTGACATCCAAGAGGCCTAGTCGTTGTAATTGTTCAAAGTCATCAGGGATCTCTCCTTCTAATCTATTGTTTCCTAAATTCAATCTTTCTAGCTGTGAAAGGTTTCCTAATGGTGGATTGTTGCCATTTAAAAGGTTTCCAGTTAAATTTAGAAAGGTTAGGCTGCTAAGATTTCTAATATGCGGAGGGATGTTTCCATGTATTCTATTGTTTGATAATCCCAAGTAAGAAAAATTGGTAGAGAGTTCCCCTATCTCAAGAGGCAAGACACCACCCAATTTATTGTTGCCCAATTCTACTTGTTGTAGGTGAGAACAATTTGCAAGAACTGCAATAAAGGGCATGGTTGTAGAGCTGCCGCTATCAAGTTGATTAGAGTGCAAGATTAATTGTTCAAGGAGGGATAACTTACCCAATTCTATCGGCACACTCCCGCTCAACTCATTGTTGCTTAAAATGAGTTCTTTGAGTTTTGAACAATTTCCAATGGAAATTGGTATCTTTCCACTAAGATGATTTCCCCATAAATAGAGATAGTTCAAGTTTAAAAGATTTTCCAAAGAAGTGGGAATTGTGCCTGACAATTCATTCCTATCGAGGTAAAGTGTTTGCAAACGAGTGAGCAGACCTAATTCTTGTGGAATGCTACCAGTGAGTTTGTTTATATTAATTTCCAAGTCAGTTAAAGTGGATATATTTGACAAAGATGTGGGAATGGGCCCTAACAAATTATTCTCTGCTAGGTAGAGCGTTTGCAGACTAGAAAGCAGACCCAATTCTTGTGGAATGGGTGCCAGTGAGTTTGTTCATGGAAATTTCTAAGTCGGTCAAAGTGGAGATATTTGACAGAGAAGTGGGAATGGTGCCTGACAATTCATTGTCAAACAGGTGAAGTGTTTGTAGACTTGTGAGCAAGCCAAACTGCTGTGGAATACTACCAGTGAGTTTGTTTACGTTAATTCTTAGATCAGTCAAAGTGGAAATATTCGACAAAGAATTTGGAATGATCCCTGACAATTGATTCTCAAATAGGTCCAGTATTACCAAACTATTGAGCAAGCCCAACTGTGGTGGAACTACACCGGTAAGACTGTTACCAGATATATCCAAACGAATCAACGCTGAAAGGTTTCCTAAGGAAGAGGGAATAGCACCTGTCAGGCGGTTTCCTCCTAACGCAAGAAACTGCACATACACAAGGGAACCCAATTCATGGGGGATACTTCCGGTCAGATTGTTGTAGGAGAGCCCCGGGAAAATCAAATTTCTGCAACCGCTGAGTTCACTTGGGATACTCCCTTCCAATTGATTGATATCCAACCAGAGTATCCTCAAACGAAAGAGGCGTCCCAATTGAGGTGGGATATGGCCGTGCAGAACGTTATCTGAAAGGTCGAGTAAGTGGAGAAACGATAAATTACCGAGGGAAGGAGAAATGGGGCCGCGCAGATCCATGGCAGTGAGGTTGAGGGCGACCACTCTTGGATGACGGCGGCCGCAGGTCACGCCAGTCCAGTTGCAAAGGGGATTGGCGAGAGTCCAATCTGCCATGGAATGATAAGGATTTCCTTTTAGTTTTTATTGATAAAAATAAATTATTGAAAAGTTTTACCTATGGTTGGTGGTCATCAAAAGATATTTAATAGAATATTAATTGTTTTTTAAAAAAGTCTACAAGATACTTGAAAGATACTTGGTCACATGGGAAAAGATATTACAACTTCCTTTCATATCTTCGATTAGTCCAGAGAATATTGAAAAAAGGTTTGTGGAAAGTTCATATCTTTAATTCGTTAGTCAAGAGAATATTGAAAAAAGGTTTGTGGAAAAGTTTCATATCTTTCATGAGTCCAGAGAATATTGAAAACAGGTTTGTAAAAAAGTTTTGAATATTATTGATGGGAAGTTATTTTTCATTTTTTTATTTATTGAATAGATTATTAAATAATAATAATAAATTTATTTTAAATAAATTAAAATAGAAAATAAAATTACGAAGTATTTGATCTTGACTTAAAAGAATAAAGTTTAACTCCATTTTTAAATGTAATTTTTATAAATGAATTTGATGTTTATGTATTATATCGGGTGAAATTTAAGTTAAAAATAATATCACTAATTTTATTAAATATATTTTAAATTTAGAAAATAAAATATAAAAATTAATAAAATATAAGTTTAAATTTAAATATAATTTGATGTTAAATAATTTGAGAGCGAGGAGGTTTTTTTTGGAATAAAATTGTTGAGAATTTTGAAATATTTTATATACAAATATAAATATAAATATAAACATAAAGATGTATGGAATAAAATTGTTGAGAATTTTGAAATATTTTATATACAAATATAAATATAAATATAAACATAAAGATGTAGCAGAAATAAAATTTTCATTTCATTAATATCAAATTATTGAAAAATGGTTACAAGTGGAATGGAAATAAACTAGTTCAAACTAGGTATGGTAGTTTATCTTTGAGAAAAGATGTGGCAGCTACATGCCTCTAAACTGTGTTATAATGAAGCCCAAAGGTTTTTTTAATTATTGAACAAGGGAAAACCCTAAACAACTAAACCCTTAACCCTACTGTGTTATAATGAGCAACAATTTATGGGCCTAGTTGGAGTTAGTTAGATAACTAACTCCTCAGATCCTAACTTGGCCATATGATCATCTGGCGCGTAACCAAGGTGTGCCCATGGTATATATATATATGCGCCATTATAAACTTTTATGAATAATATTATATATATATATGAATGCATCAGTATAAACTTTATGAGAGTCAAGTTGGGTTTGTTGTTTTAATAGTTCTAAAGTGTAAATTTCCATATATAAATGGTTATAGTTTGTAAAGTCAAAAGAAAACTTAGAGCCATCTAATTATAGTTGAAACATTTCGAACTTTCCTCTTTCCCTCGCGGGGAGTTCCTTTCCCTTCCGCTGAGAAGTTGATTGTGTGAAGTGGGGGGGGGGGGAGAAAACACATTTCAACTTCTTCGCACCAAGAAACAACAAGGAAAGAACAACTCAAGCATGGGAAAATGTGGAAAAGTTGATTGTGTTGGAGTATGGAGAAAAAATATTTCTTGCACTGCACAATCAACTTCTATGCACAAAGAAAATGACAACTCACATACAGAATGATGCATCACAATGATGCATGTTGTTTTTTCATAATTTTAACGATATGCAACCCGTTTGTATTTTATGGATACCAATAGCGAGGATGCTCCTACTTCACCAACTCATGTGGAAAGAAGAAACCAAGAAGCGTACATCCTCAATTATGTAACAACGAATGATCAATTGTTGAATCTTTCGAAAGCAAAGGTTTTGGTCTGTGATTTCAGATTTGAACATGTTTTAAATTGATGCAGGAGCATCATGGTTAACACTGTCACTGATGAAATAGGTAACCTGACCTCAAAACGGGAACTCTAGCCCAAAAAGACTCAAAAAACATGAAAAAACACCCCAAAAACAAAAAGAGTGTATTCCAAAACGCACTTGGTTTTTTTTGAAGGTCAAATTTCAACATTTTATAAAATTATGCTAAAAACAAAATTGTTTCTTGAAAAAAGGATTGAAAAAACACCCTCAAAACAAAACCAGTTGATGCTGGAATAACAAAAAAAAAAAATTTTGTCATATTTTTTACATTTTTAAAAATAGAAATAAAATTTTTTAATTTTTAAAATTCAAACATTAAAAAAAACCTAAAATTTAAGAAAAAAATAAATTTAAAAAATAAAAACATTTTAAAGCTTAAAATTTAAAAAGATATAGGAATAAAAAAATAAAAATAAAAACAAAATAAAAATAAAAATTGAAACATTATGAAAAACCTAAAATTTAAGAAAAAAAAATTAAAATAGAAAAATAAAAAAATTTAAAGATTAAAATTTCAAAATATATAGAAATAAAAAAATAAAAATAAAAATAATAAATTATCAAAAAAAAAGAAATTATAAAAAATAAAATATAGAAATTAAATTTAAAAAAGAAATAGAAAATGTTTATTAAATTAAAATAAATAAATAAATAAATTTAAAGAAATATATTAAATTTTAATAAATTTAAAACTAAAATAAAAAATAAAATAAAAATAAATAAAAATAAATAAAAAATAAAATACATTATTTAAATTAAAAGTAAAAAAATGAAAAATAATTAAACATAAAATACAATAAAAATATAAAAAAAAAAAAATTAAATTTTTTGAATTTAAAAAAAAAATTAAATTAAAAAAAAAAAATATTAAAAATTAAAAAAAATAAAAAAAAAAAAGATTTTTTTGATCGTGGTGGCGCTGCCAATTGGCCTCTCGCCTAGGTGGTGACGGATGTTGGCAGCTAGGTGGATAGGGAGGCTGCATGCAGCCCCCCGCCCACCCAGCAGCTGGCCTCCGCCGCCCCCTGGGCGGGAGGCCGATTCCGGGAATCACCCTCCCGCTGTGGGAGTAGGAGGGCGATTCCCGGAATCAGCCTCCCACCGCGGGAGGCCGATTTCGGGAATCACCCTCCCACCACGGGAGGCTGATTCTGGGAATCGCCCTCGGGAGGTTGATGCCGAGAATCACCCTCTCGCTGCGGGAGGCCGATTCCGGGAATCGCCCTCGGGAGGCCGATACCGAAAATCACCCTTGGGAGGTTGAATCCGGGAATCGCCCTCGGGAGGCTGATTCCGGGAATCACCCTCCCGGGGCCGATTTCAAGAATCGCCCTCCCGCAGCGGGAGGCCGATTCCATGCAGCCTCCCTTCCTGCCCAGCGGCCGACCTCCGCCGCCACCTGAGCGGGAGGCCGATTCCAAGAATCACTCTCCCGTGTCGGGAGGCTGATTCCGGGAATTGCCCTCCCGCCGCGGGAGGGCGATTCCCAGTGGCTGTCACCGCGGTGTGGCGGTCACTGTCAGCCGGTCGACCTCTGCCCTCACACAGGTGGGAAGTGATTAGGAACACACGATTGCGTTATTTTTTTTTTTTTTTAATTTGATTTTTTCTTAATTTTTTTTTTAAATTCAAATTTTTTTTTTTAAATTTAATTTGTTTTAATTTTTTTTTGTTTTTTTTTTTAATTTCGTTTTTAAATTTAATATTTTAGATTAATTATTTTTTAAAATTTAAAATTTATTTATTAAATTTATTAAATTTTAATTTAATTTAATTTTTTTTAATCTTTTAGTTTATTTAGTTTTTCATTTTTAAAATTTATAAATTGTTTCATTTAAAAAAAAATAGTAAATTTATGGATATTTGTTTTTTGATTATTTGCACGTGGTTTTTTTCATTTTTTTTCCTTTTTAATGATAGTTTTTTTAATTTTAATTCTTTAATTTTATTTTTCTTTTTCAATTTTTTTTTTTTTTTTTTTTTTTTTTTTATTTTAAAATTCGTATTTTTTTCTTCTTCTTATTATAATTTTTTTAATTTAAATTTTTAAATTTAATTTTTTCTATTTTGTATTTTACTTTTTTTATCTAAATTTTAATTTTTTAATTTAAATTATTTTTAAATTTTCTATTTTAATTTTTTTTTTTTAATTATATGGTTTTTTTTAATAACTTAGAAAAAAATGTTTTTGATGTTTTTTTTATTTTTATTTTTTTGGTTAATTTTTGTTTTTTTTCTTTAAATTATGTGTTTTTTTTTTCAAATTTTGTCATTTCTTTTGATACAATTTTTGAATGCTTTTTTTTTTACATTTTTAGTGGTTTTTTATTGTTTATATATATATATATATTTTTATCTAAGTTTTGTGTTTTATTACCAACATCAAAATCACCACTCCAAAAAAAAAGATTGATGCTACATCAATACGTTTCAAAATTAGCATGAAAATCTTCGCTCTAAAAAAAAAAGTTGATGCTGCATCAATACGTTTCAAAATTAGCATGAAAATCACTAACATTTTAAAACAAATATTTATACTTCATAAATATAAATATTAGAGTGTCAAAAATGTGCACAAAAAAGGGGGGGGGGTGATTCTGCATCACCACTTTTCAAAATCGGGTGCTTTTTATGCTACCAAAAAAAAGTAGGTAACAATGTGGTTACCTATTTCATCGGTAATAGTGTTTTTACCCGACATGACCCTATGGTTGCATTAGAGGACCTTCTCGAGGCTGTACAGAGATGTGTGGTCGATGTACCACAGGATTGGGTGTGACTATTCCGCCATGTGGTGATAGCTTTACTGTTCTTCTGCAACACCTACCCAGGGAAACGCCCACAGGCATAGGATGTTTAGGATGACTAGATGACTTTGATATCTTTTAGCGATGGGCATGACCGATATTAAGCCCTAATTTTGTAGGACATAACTTTCCAAATTTTGTATATTTTTGAACATACCTCTGATCTATATATATACAACTATTTTAAGATGTGATTGTCTCATATATACAATGATGATTGATTTTTTTTTAATTTAATGTAATGAGTGACTAATATCCCAATCAATTGCTTGATTAGCTAATGAATCTGCAAACTAATTTTCTGAATGTATAATGTGAATGTATGTAACATAACTAAATTATCTTTTCAACAAATGCACTCTCAGAAGCAAACGATATAAAAATGGATCTCTTACATTATAAATTTTATTCAACTTTGAAACCACCAATTGCGAATCCAAGTATATTACTAAAGAATCAATACTAGAGACATTGCCTCATAAAGTAGATTAATCACAATGGTATATTTTGTGACATTGTTCAAAGAAGGACCAATACACAAGCCCCTTGAGAGTAGAAGCTAACAAGATGGATAATGGATAACCCAAGCTGCGAAAGAAAGATTCCGGGTATGTCGACTAGCACCATTGGCAAATCCAAAATGACTCATATCAACCATAAACACTTGCCAAAGTAGATCAAAAATATCAAATTCACACCAAAAATCGATAGAAATATATGCCCAAAAGTACAATATATACAACCAAATGACATGCTAGACAACTACATAGGCATAATACTTCTTAAGATAGAGTCCATTTTTGGGCTCTGCCAGCTCGTTTCCGTCTCCTACATAAAAAATTCTCTTGCTGCAATGTTGATCTTCCTGTTGTTTCATTCAATTTTGGGCCAATTTTAGGTTATCCTTTAAGAGTTGGGGAACTTCTTGTTGATGCTCGACGTGATCTTCCACTACTTGAACCTTAGAATTTTTTCTCAAAGAAGATGTGATGGATGGAGGATGATATCCATAAAGTGCCATAAATGGGGTCATTTTTGTTGCAGTATGGAAATAAGTGTTATACCACCATTCAGTGAGAGGTAACCACTTGACCCATTGTGTTTTCTTATCAAATAAAAAACAACGAAGATATCCTTCCAAACATTTATTCACTATCTATGTTTTACCATTGGATTGAGGATGATAAGATGAGCTGTGAGCTAGTTGAGTACCCAAACAAGAAAACAATTCTGTCCAAAAATTTCTAGAAAAAATGGGATCTATGTCACTTACAATAATATTTGGGTTTCCATGTAGCTTTTGAATTGTTTCCATAAATTCAGTAGAAAATTTACTTGCTTTAAATGGATGAGAAAATGCACAAAAGTGTGCATACTTGGTAAGTCTATCAACTACCACCATGATGACACTCTTTCCTTCGGACTTAGGTAAACCTGTGATAAAATCCATTGAAATCTCCTCCAAACGTTGACTTGGAATGGATAAAGGTTGTAGAAGACCAGGGTCTTAATTGTCTCAACTTTACTTTACTGGAAAATCGAACATTCCGCCACAAACTTTTGAATATCAGATTTAAGGCCATCCCAAAAAAGTTCTTTCTTCACCCTGTGGTAAGTTTTTAAAAATCCTGAGTGTCCTCCTAAAGGTGAAGTGTGCAATTCCAAAAGAATCTTTTGTTTTAGTTGGGAATTCTTGCAAATATATAAGAGATCTATTTACCATAAGGAATCATTTTTCCAACTAAATGTATTAGATGTACTAGGATATTGTTGCAACTTTTGAATGAGTGTCCACACTTATTCACCCTTCTTCCATTCATCCCTTGCTTCGGTTATCCAATCTGGCTAGATAATAGAAATGACACAAAGCAATGCTTCCACATCTTCATCATTTCTTGAGAGTGCATTAGCAACAACATTTAGCTTCCCTTTTTTTTAGATGATTTCAAAGTCATAACCCAACATCTTTTGACCCATTTTTGCTACTCTTCTGAAGATAATATTTGTTCCAAAAAAAATTTAAGACTATCATGATCATTTTTTACCTTGAAGTGTCTTCCCATTAGGTAAGGTCGTCATTTCTTTAGTGCCTGTAGTATTTCCAACATTTCCTTCTCATAAATATCTTTCTATAAATACTTTCCTTTGATTGGATGAATTTCAAAAGAAATAGGTCTTCCTTCTTGCATTAAAACATCACCAATTCAATTTCCTGAGGCATCACATTCCACAATAAAGGTTTGTGTGAAGTCTAGCGTACCTGTGATCGGTGCTAGGCACATTGCATCTTTAAGATGTTCAAAGGCATTAGTTTCCCCAGGAGTCCATGAAAATTCATATTTCTTCAATAATGTTGTTAGAGGTGCTGCTATTCTCTCATTATTCTTAACAAACTTGCGATAATACCATGTTTACCTGAGAAATCCTCGCAACTGCTTTATGGTTGTGTGGAATTTCCTTTCCTTAATGGCTTTAATTTTGTTAGGGTCTACCTTAACACCCTCGTGAGATACAATATGACCCAGATATTCCACCTCTTGTACTCCAAAGAAAAATTTGAGTGTTTTTGCATATAATTTTTTCTCCTCCAATAGTTTGAGCACCCTGTCAACATGTTGAACATGGTCCTTGAAAGACTTGTTGTAGATTAGTATGTCATCAAAAAATACTAGCACAAATTTTCTAAGGAAGGGTTTGAAAGTGGAATTCATCAACCCTTGAAATGTAGAAGGTGAATTGGTAAGGCCAAAAGGCATGACCAAAAATTCATAATGACCCTCATGAGTTTGAAATGTTGTTTTCAGAATATCTTCAATCTTCATTCTAATTTGATGATATCCTCAATGAATATCCAACTTGGTAAAACAAATTTCTCCATGTAATTCTTTCAATAATTCATCAATCACATGAATGGGAAATTTATCTTTAATAGTGAGTTTATTGAGTTGCATATAATCCGGACATGTGCCATGATCCATCCTTCTTGTGCACCAATACTACTGGAGCAGAGAAAGAACATTGAATATGTTTAATTATACCAACCTCTAACATATCTGCAATCATATGTTCAATTTCACTCTTTTGCACATAAAGATATATGTAAGGCCTGATGTTTGGAGGAACACTTCTTGGAATCAAATGAATATCATGATCATGATCACGAATAGTTGGG
>JAXQQM020060848.1:0-47811 GCA_034641835.2 Pinus albicaulis
TAGGACTCACCTAAGACCTCGTCAAAGAATTCCACCCTAGCTTTGGGGTATATCTGAGAGAAAAACTTTGTCGATTATCCGTGTTTACAAACACACATAATTTGGGGAGGTTAAAAACACCCTAGGATAAAACCCTTTGAGAAGAATCATAAGCTTACCTGGGTGTTATTACATGGCTTAATAGTCATACTAGAATCACTTACAACATAAACTTGCAAAATTTGGGTTTACATTGATAAAAATGATGTTGAATGATGACAATGATCTGAAAATTTTTGATCCACTACTTTGTACTCTACTTCTTGGATTGTTGACGCAAGTGTGGTCAACACCCCCTTGTTGGGTTTTGTCCTAGTCTCTGACCTAAACCCTGGTGTCCCTATTGTGCATGCTTCTCTTTTGTTGTTATTTATTGTTCTGCCGCATTGTTGATGTTATTGTTCTCTCTACATAATTGTTAATAATGTTATGATGTTATGGGGTGAATGTACTCTGTGAATGATGAAAATATTGAAGATTGCAATTATCGACAACAGAGAACAATCTAGCCCTAAAAATTAACATGGTATTATAGTTGGGCTAAAGAAAAGTCAATGAAATCACCCCTGTGAAAACAGTTATGATGAAATTCATGATCCAAGCAGAGTGAAGAGGATGAAGATGGTAGAGACCTAAAAGAATGCTAGGGTTTCAAGGAAGCCCTAGGATAGTCCTTTCTTCTCACAAATAGAAGCTAGGGTTTGGGAGAAACTTTAGGAGTAGCCTTGATATGGGAAGGGCCTAGTATGATATGATGTGATATGTAAGAAGTCATTAAGTTATTCAAGTACCTATAACAGATTCAGAGAAACCCTAAATAGAGATGATATGATACAAGAACTAGTGATCATCTTGTACAAGTGATAAGTTGGGCTTGGTTGTCGATGAAGAAAATCAAGGATACAAGTAGTGTTCAAGAGGAAGCATTTGCAGATGACTTCGACATATGGTTGATGGTCTGTGGTGCAAGATTAAGAGAGAGCTAATAGCTTCCTACAATCCTCATTGAAGATAAGTACTTTCAAGACTAATGTTATCTTATTTATGAAACTACTCATGTTTAGATTTATCATTTTTGGACTATTGTTTATTCTTCTTGCATGAGTATTTGAATGCCTCTAACTTCTTGGATGAGGATGTGATCAAGAAAAGCAAATCCTTCTTGAGGATCATCAAGATGTAGAACATTGCATGAAAATTTAGCTTTAAGAGGGAGTTGGTGCAAGAAAATGAGGGAGCAACTCTCATATCTAGGTACAATTTCATTATGTTTATTTATTTTGCTATTATTGCTCTTGCTCTGTTCCTGGGGTCATCAGGTACAGCGGATGGATGTAAGGACCTAGTCCTCAATATCAAGAATGAGAAGGATGCACATTGCAAAGCCATCCCATGATTAGAGTGTAAAAGGAAGGATTGCATTCTTCTAGGATGATATCTATGATTGAAGGGGCTTCCTATTTAGAGGGAGCATACCATCATGTAACAATGAAATATTTTGAGATAAGGAGAAGCAATATGTCCTCCATGCAAGCACAATTCTAAAGTTGATAAAGATGTTGTAGTGTCAGATGCATCCACGATACTAAACAAGGATAAGGAAAATGCTCTCAACAATAGAGGACTTTGATGAGATCTTGACTCCCATTGTCTGATGCATTATTATCAGATGTATGTAAAGTTGGCCTCCTTCATGTTATACTTAAGAAATAACCTTACTTGGAGCTACAACCCCGACCTCTCTTCAAGGTTGACGGTATTTCTTTGATGTTTGGTTTTATATATGCTTACAATTTATTTCTAACGTGATCAGATCATCTCCATGTTCAATGCCAAAAGGAGTTGACCTTGGAACCTTGATGATTGACTACCTGAGATTAGAAGTATAATAGAGAGATGTTGGACTTCATTGTCAAGAGAAGTATATTGACAGAGATTTGGCATGATGATTTACACTAAAGCAATTGAGAGAAGACTCCTCTTCAGATTCAAATTTGATGGACCCTATGATGATTTGGTAACCAGATGAATACTTTGCATCATATACTCTGAGCCAGATAGAGCCTGGATATGTATTGGGATATCTACATGAAACAATTAATCATGGACTAAGATACACTGTCGAACTTCATGAATACAGCGCTGCTAAATGAGACTGAAAAATGTTGTTGACAACAAAAGCAAATCTGGGTGTTGTTGTAGCTTGGGGTTTGCAATGATTTCCTAGATGAGCCGGAAATAGAAGCTTGTTGATTTGAGTATGGCTGAGGCAAAGCAAATTGTTGCTAGTATGACTAGTTGTGAGGCAGTGTGATTGAGAAAGCTCTTTGGAAGAGTTGTTTAAGCATGTGTTGGGCACAACTCTGATATGTTACGATATTAAGAATGGGATCTGACTTTTTGAGCATTATGTGTTTCATGACTGATCCAAGCATTTTGAGATTAGACATCACTATATTCGGGATATGGTGAGGAGGGACCAGTGACACTCTGACATAGACTTGTTGTGGAATTGAAGTAGTGAGGCTTCCGCATATGAGAAGATAGCAGGCATTTTTACCAAGCCTTTGCCGAAAGGGAAGTTCTTGGTCTTCAGAGAGCAGCTTGGACTGCTGGATGTGACCCTCCCAGGAAAGGGTCACGGCTGATCGAGAACACTGAGCTATGCTCTTCCCCCCAGTTTGAGCTCCTATGGAGAGGAATCGAGTTAGAGAGCTCCTGGGGTTGAGGGAAATCGTGGACAATAAGTGTGTTTGATCCTTACCTCATGGTAAGTGTGTATCTCCCCTTTTGTCATTGCAAGGTTGTGTTTGATCTTTCCCAGAAAAAGTAAGTGTGTATCTCCCCCTTCCAAGTATACCCCAGTATGCATCCTACCCACAAGTTGGGCTTATAGGGATTGCCACCCATCTGACCAATGGGTGAGGAGACTTGGATGTGTCTGATCCTTACCTCTCATGGTAAGTGCCTATCTCCCCCAAGGTAGTGGATGCAAGTGTTATACCACTTGATTCTTGAGGGTCAAGGTGGGAAGATGAACGGACAATAGGATAGTTGTGATCCTTAGCTTTCATCGTAAGTTGTACCCTGCCTATTGGCAATCGGATATAGGGTGGCAGATTAATCTCCCCTATTTTCGGTGGATATAGGGTGGAAGCCAGAGCTCCCCTATGATGATTCTTCTTCCTTAGATAGTGACATCATTGCTCAAATGATGATCAAAGGAGAGACAAGTTGAGACGAGATGTGATGAGATGGATGTCTTGTTGATGCAGCTGAGATGAAGGTCATGCAACTTGACTTGGAGACTTGTAAGGTTTGGAGGATCTTTTGATCTCCCCTACCATCGATTGTGGATTATTCTTCTTCTATGACAAGATGAGACATGATGTAGCAATGATGAGAGTCATCCGAGTTAAGACTTATGATGAGGATGGAAAGTCCTCCCTAGATGAGGAGTGTTGAAATTGGGCAGCTATGGGACAAATTTCCTAAGAGAAACGCTACTGCCCCAAAGGAAGCCCAATTGCCCCAAAGAGAAAAATATTATTATATTTGGGGCACTCCTATTATTTCTTGTGGTACAAATTTTGGCAAGCATTTATTAAAGAAAAAATATTTAAAAAAAAGGAAATTTAAATTTCGTATCCTCCCTCCATATTCAAGTCAGCCTCATGTCGACCTGCCTAAGGATCGTGACCTTTCACAGTTGGAACCAAATATAAATTGGCCCTTGGTATCTCAAATTTGGAACACGCATTGAAGACTCACATTTTCAGTAGAAGCTCGCATCTCTGATATTGGCTCGCGTCTTTGCCCAGGCTCACATTTATTAGTTGGCATTTGTGGTGGATTATAGTGACTCACATCATATACAGTGGTTCGAACTTCGTATTCATGGCTCATACTTGTATCTCTGAAGTCTGCATCTACAATGGCTCGATGGACTCACTTATTCCTTTGTGACTCGAATTGTGGCTCATGCAATCATATATCTTTGTGATTCTCGCTTTTGTTTATGACTCACACTACATGGATTACATTGTTTATGTGGCACAAATTCTTGGATCACATAAATTCTGTGGTGGCTTGTATTATCTCTTTGTGACTCATCGAATTTCTGTTGTGGCATGGATTCATCTATCTCTGTGTAATGGATTCGCTCTACGTATGTAATGGATTTGTCTATCTCTATGGCATGGATTCACTATATCTCTATGGCATGGATTCGCTCTGTACAGTGACTTGATTTATTGTATGACTTATATTACAGTGATAACACACTTCAGTGACATGGTATTGGATTGTATTACAGTGGCATCATATGTCAGAGATATCGTATTACAGTGGCACCCTATTGTATTGTACTACAGTAGCATAGTATGTCAGTGATATTATATTACAGTGATTCAGATTGTATGTATCTTCTATTGTATGGCTCCTACAATACTCATAGTGGCTCGCTTTTTCTCTTGTTGTACAAGGGACAAGATCCATGCCAAGTTATATGACAAAGGATGGTAATATGATGTATGACATTAACCTAATGTGACATGTCATATGACAATACGACTTGGATATCAATATAAATATGGCAGAGTCACCTTGAGTGTCATAGTATGGCAGTATGACTTGGAAGTGACCTTGATGTTGACAGTGACAGTAACCCTAATATTTTAGTGACCTTGATGAATGACATGGCAGTGACCTTGATATTATGATATATGATGACAGTGATCATGGTCATATGATGATAGTGACCTTGCTTTTATGATACATGACACTTGATGGTGATGATGTCCCTTGATAGTGATGACACTTATTCCTATGGCATGGATGTTACTTCTTGTGACAGTGATATGGTAGCAACTCTCTAGAGATCAAATCGTTCAGTTCACAAATGTAGTTGTGAATTGACTTGGGCTGGCCTTTGGAGGTCTGATGTGATTGATGTATCTCACTTTTATTGTACTTTGTATCTCAGTTGAACAATTGATGAAGATCTAATAGAAGAAGAATCTGGTTGGGTTTTCCCCCTCATGGGGTTTTGCCCTAGTCTCTGACCTAAATCTTGGTGTCCCTATTGTGCATGCTTTTCTTTTGTTGTTCTTTATTGTTCTGCTACATCTTATTGTTCTCTCTACATAATCATTAATGATGTTATGATGTTACGGGGTGAATATAATATGTAAATGATGAAAAGATTGAAGATTGCAATTATCTACAGTAGAGAACAATCTAGCCCTAAAAATTAACATACTGTAGCCAATCCATGGCATCCCGTGCAACCCTTTTGAGGCTGCATCTGTGGGTTTCCTGTAGCATCATCTGCAGCCTTCTTATGGCACCAACTACGGCTAATCCATGGGATCTTGTGCGGTCCTCTTGAGGCTTCATCAGCAGCCTTCCTGTGACATCATCTGGGGCTTATGGTGATAATCTCTACGGCCTAAAGTGGACTATCCCATACAGTGTATGCAGCCTTTCCTATGTTAGTTTCTGCAGCATAAATGTGACATATGTTGTGGTTTCTCTATGGTGATGTCTGTAGCCTTCAATGTAAGTATTCGCAACCTTCTTTCCATAGATGCATGCGGCCATTCTCTGTGAATATGGGATCTGTTCTAGCATGGTTAATAGAGTGTCTTTGGCATATTTTGGAGCTACCCTAATGGCTCTACCCTACAGCAGTTAGGGATTTGTTTGAGTGACCTCTATGAGGTCTGTTAGGAAATCTATGTGACCTACTGAAGCCCCCTTTTATCTTTTATGTTTGGGAGAAATGTTTGGCAGTAATTCCTGTAGAATATAGCCAGGATGCTTGGTTGTGATAGAGATCTCTAGTAACAATGATATATGACTGAGGTTCTTGTACCTATATGATCTTGATGTCTGGACAGTAACACCTGTTGACCACACTTTGTCAATGACCCCATAGCAGTACACCCCCATTTTTTCAAATGGGATTCATCATGTTCGACGTGTTCGTGCCATTTAGATTCCATCATCAGTCGACCGTTTTTTAAATGATGTAAACCCATTCTGCATGTTTATGATGTAAATGATCTAAGTAAGACCATCATGTATGTAACCTAGGTAAGCCTAATATTTTGGTGACGACTTCTATCCTAGGAGGTTTTTTGTCTCAATGATTCATTTGTGTTTCTCGACACAAGTGATCGGCAAAGTTTTTCCCTCCAGCCTCACCCCAAAGCTCTGGTGGATTTTGTCGTCAAGATGCTAAGTGAGTCCTAGTGTTTTCTATCGAGTCTTTGTAAAGTAATCTGGGAATGATCCTAGCTAATTGGATAGATCATTTTATTATAGTTTGCTAGGTCTACTAGATCATGTTTTGAGTCGCAGAATTGGGTAACTATTTGAGGGTCTATACGAATGGATATTCCCCCTTTATGTGTCTAAATGCATTTATCTTATGTAAAGAGGGTTCGAAAAATAATTAAATCCCCTCTCAATCAATTAATTAAATTTTCTGGCCAAATTAATTAAAAAATCCTAAGCCAGAAATTTAATTAATTCTAAGTCTTAGGTGAGTTAAAATTATTCAAAGGCAAAATTCGTGAGTCCTTAAAAAATAAATTTTTAAAGTTCCCAAGCCAAGGGAATATTGAGAATTTCAAGCAATTTTGGACCCTTGGGCCTTGGGGGTTAAGTCAAAGTCAAAATTTTGAGGTAATTAACTCAAAAATATTATTTTTGAGTTAATTAAAATGGAATTAAATGAGAAATTCGAATTTCCTCAAAATAATACTTTCGACGGTCCAAATTAAAAGATGATTAAATCTTTTTCGACGGTCGAGATTACTTTGACATGGATCAACCAAACTAGCCGTTGGAGATTTTATCTTATAAATTAGAGGTCTTTGTCAATCTTTCAGTCATCCGATCTCTTGATCGTGCACTCGCTCTTGAAGCTCTCCTGTAATATTTTCTGGAATAATACAAACGAAGACTTTGGAATTTTATTTTGATGGTGGTGTTCCTCTTCACTATCTTATGGTAAACTTGTTCTTAACATCTTGCTGGTGATTATTTTAATGGATTGTTGATTAATGGCTCTTATAGAGCAATCTATTGCACAGGTATCTTGCTTAGGTTACTGGATCTAGAGTAAAAATATTAATTGGATTGAGTTAAGAGTTATCTCTAGCTCTTGAAAATTTTATGTTTTATCACTATTTCTCTGTTAATTTAACAATTCAACTTTAACTGTGCAGAAATCTTCCGGATTTAGATTGGGCATTTGGGGAAGTCCTAGTTTGGACTAGCTGACTCCCAAGGACATAAGATCTGAAAAGCCCTTCGGATCTAAATCCCCGGGCTTATCTTAAATTCCGTTTTTTGCAAGGTTCTTTATTGGGCTTGTGCCTCTCTCTTAATTTATATATTTTTTTTTAAATTGTGCTGAATGATTTAAATCTGGCCATCAGAGCTTTGAGCTGTAAAATAGCATTGTAGATTTGTAAATATAGTTCTTTCTTTTTACTCACCGGGTTTAAGGGTTTTCTATGCATATTTTTGGGTTTCTAGGTCTCTTGTTCTGGTATTGTGCAGGTTTTTTTTTTTCACAAGGAGATTCTCAGGAAAATTTTAGATCTGAGCTAGATCTAGGCCCTGAAGGGTAAAATCTGGCCTCAAGACCAATTTTGGATTGCAAATTTGGGCGTGATCTTGCTTCAAAATACAAACTGTAGATGTATTTATTTAATTAAAATCTGAATTTTGAATCTGAGTTTACTGATTTCTGGGCAAGGAAAGAATTTTAAATTTTATGCACCAGCTGTACGAAGCCACTTTCATGCCGTCCGTACGTTGTCCTCTACATTCCTCTCTTGTGGCGTGCATCCTCTTCATCACTGGCTGCTACATCTCTGTGTCCATCCGCTGACTACTGCCCTCTATATCTCTGCCCTCACCCGCAGTCTCATCCCTGTACTGTCCCTCCACGCTGCTCATACATCTGGCTGCGGCTTCTTCAGGCAGCTTCATCGACTCCCACTGCCTTTCTCTCACGCATCCCGTAGCCCATTTCCTCCATCTGTATGCTGCCTTAATCCCTGCGTTCTCCCTTCGACCTCATCGCATTACATTGCTTCCATCGTCCCTCGATCCTCTTCCCTGTGTCATTCGCTCAACCATACCTTCACGGCTCCTTCTAAACCTGCATAAACCTCTTCACATAAAAGAGTTTTTAGATTTTCAATTTTTTTTATTTGGTTTTAGCTTTAATTTTTTTAATTTTTACTTTGCTTTAGTTTTAATTTTAAACCTTTAGTTTTAGTTTTAGTTTTAGCTTTAGATTTTAGTTTTAGTTTTAAGTTTTTCTAATTTTTACTTGGCTTTAGTTTTAGTTTTAAGTTTTTCTAATTTTTACTTGGCTTTTTAGTGGTAAGCTTTCTTAGATTTTTTAATTCCTTTGAATTTGTTTAGTTAGCTTTAAAGTTTGATTTAATTTTAAGATCTGATTTTCTTTTAGTTTTTATATTTTGAAACTTAAAAAAAATAAAAATAAAAAATTTTCAAAATTTTTCATTTTTTCATTTTTTTGTTTTTTGGGTAGAACTTAGGCTTTAGTTGTATATACATTTTGGTTTTAGTTTTATTAAATTTAGATTTAAAAGAAAATATAAAAAATTTAGAAAATGATCAAAAAATTTCAATAAAGTGGTTTTGGATCTAAAATTTTGCATAGTCAAAAGTGAATTTTAAATTTCTTTTTATCTAAAGTTTGGCTATATATTTCTGAATTGGAATTATTTTGAATATTATTTAAATTTGGAATTATTGGATATATCTAACATTTAAATTCGATGGTTTTGTCATGATGATATTTTAGTTTCGAAGTTTAAATTGTTGATTCGAAATATTTTCATGCTTAGCTGGGATTGATGGTCGTTTAATGAGCTTTAATTGTGGTTTTAAATTACTTGAAATTGGCGATTAATTGCTTAGTCTAACTTTGAGAATATTTCAAGTGATGATAAATTACATGTCTGTACTTCCTAGATCGAACATTGTTGATGCATGATTATGAAAGTGTTTTATCAAATATCTGGTGGATTGATTTTTCATAGCAGCATTTACCTATCAATTACTTGGTTTTAATTTCATAATGGGATATTTTGACTCCACAAGGCACTGGTTTTAAACTTCAAATTTAATTGGATCTGTAAAATCTCGTTAATCTTAACAAGTACTTGGTTATTTAACTGTGTCTCCTGAATTGGTTGGTTTTCAACCAGTTCTCCTTCTTCATTTTCGTTAGGGTTTACCTCCCTTAGCTTGCAAGGAGACAACTTAGATAAAGAGATTAGGGATCAGGGTGACAACTCCTGATCAGAGCCGTTGTCGCGGTGCCTAGACATTCTGTGCAACAATATTTTTTGGGGCCGTTGCCGGGAATAGAGTTTTTCTGTCCTTGGTCTTAACGACATTTTCTAATCTTCTAATATTTTTTCTCGCCATTCATTAGCCCATCACATGACATAGCATTTTTTGGCATCATTTCATCTCTTCATCATTTCATCGTCATATCACTAATCATTTCATCATTTACACCTTTAGCACCTGGACATTTCGGTTGGCTTCTTGTTTGGGTGGCGACTCCACTTATTCATCTATTTACTCCCAGACAAGAATCCCCCCTTGATATCCATCTTCTTCTCTCGACTATTTCTTCTGTTTTAGAATTAGATTCATGTTCAAGTGGCGACTCCAATTTTTTCATTTCTTACAAGAATTTCTACTAAGAAGCTCGCTTCTTGTGGATCTCTTGACTTTTCTTGAACAAGGATCTCTTTCTCTAACATCCATTTGGTTTTTTCATTTAAGTAAGTCATCATGGGTGATCCTTTTTATGACATGCCAAAAGAGGCCATTCGAAAAATGCCTGTGTTCTAGGGTGGTGATTCAACCACTACTCGAAATCATCTCATAACGGTTACTTATATAATAAATAGATATTGTCTTCCTTCACAATATAATCATGAATATGTCAAGATACGTCTCTTCGGCTATTCCTTAAAGGGTGATGCTATCAATTGGTTTCGAAATTGTCCTGAGGAGTATTTTATTTGTTTACAACACATAATCAATGCTTTTAAAGATAAATATATAAAACAAGGTGGCTCGTCTTGTGCTCCCAGTACTATGCAAAATAATGAAATTGATCTTGTAGAGAACTCAACTATCAACAGGAGATTTCGAGACAATTCTCAAGATGAATCCACTCGTACCACGACAACACAAATCCATGATAATAGTGAAACAGAAACAAGTTGTCAAATCAGTGTTGACAACGATAAGCATCATGTTAACGAATTGATTCAGATGGTTAAGGATATACAACTAAATCTGACTCAATTCATTAAGAATATGGAACTTAATCAAGAAAAATTAATAGCGGATCACGCCAAGTAAATTGGTTCTATGCAGAGCAGGTTATTGGCCTTAAAAGAAAAACATGTCAAGGAAATGACGATCATGGAAGCAAATCATGAGAAGGAGATGAACTATATGAAAAATCTCTTCATGGCCATGAAAGCGGATAATGATAAAATGATTCAAAACATGGAAGCTAACCAAATCAATCTTAAAAATAGAATAAATGCCATTGAAGCAAGTCATGCATAGGAAATAAATGTCATGGAAAACAAGTTAAAGATGATGGAAGTTAATCATTCTAATCAGATGTCTCTTCAACACAAATTGTTGACTATTGAAGAGAGTCATGCGAAGGAAATTGGTGTTGTAAATAATCAAATGACTGTTATTCAGAATTAGTTGGAAAAACTGGAAAGATCACACATGCAGAATTTCCAACCCAAGTCAGAATTGTCAACAGATCATAGGCCTCCTAGTTTGCTGAAGCAGTTTCCATCTCATCACACGAAAGTCACTTTTCCCATTAAGGAAAAATTAACTATGGTTACAAAGGACATTAAGAAAAACCAAGCTTATGTGTCACCATTGACAGAGTATATTTAGAATAATATTGGTTGCACTCTAGGTTCATCAGATGTTTTGTACAAACATCTTCAAGATAAGGACAACAAATCTACAGTGGTCTCATTGCTGACATCACAGGCCACTAAGAAGAAGAGAAAAAAGCATAAAATAAAAAGTAAGAGGTTTGATTCGTCTGATGGTCGAGAGCAGCTTGACATTCAGATAAGACAAAGTCCTACAATATGCAAGATCGGGCATGGCACATTTGAAAAACAACCTACAGACTTGCCTGAAAGCAGGCAAATGCTCAACATGCACTATATTGAACACATATGATGCCACAGGGCATCCTTTGTATCTTATCTTTAACCTTACACCTTGTTATTTCAGCATTTCATTTTGTAGTTAGAATAGATTTACTTTTCATGTTAAGTAGAATAATAAATGAAAGAAGAGCTTATATTTTTCATGTGCTTAATGTTATATGATGATATTTGGATGGAAGCTACTTATGTAATTTTGTGTGTTGCTTGGATACAGATTCTGGATTCTCACATTCCTCCAGTGAAGCAACGTGTCCAAAGTAGAGCCAGATGTTGACCACACTTTGTCAACGACCCCATAGCAGTACACTTCCATTTTTTCAAATGGAATTCATCATGTTCGACATGTTCGCGCCATTTAGATTCCATCATCAGTGGACAGTTTTTTAAACGATGTAAACCCATTTTGCATGTTTATGATGTAAATGATCTAAGTAAGACCATCATGTATGTAACAACTTAGGTAAACCTAGTATTTTGGTGACGATTTCTATCCTAGGAAGTTCTTTGTCTCACTGATTCATTTGTGTTTCTCGACACAAGTGATCGGCAGAGTTTTTCCCTCCAGCCTCACCCCAAAGCTAGGGTGGATTTTGTCATCAAGATGCTAAGTGAGTCCTAGTGTTTTCTATCGAGTCTCTGTAAAGTAATCTAGGAATGATCCTAGCTAATTGGATAGATCATTTTATTATAGATTGTTAGGTCTACTGGATCATGTTTTGAGTCGCAGAATTGGGTAACTATTTGAGGGTCTATACGAAAGGGTATTCCCCCTTTATGTGTCTAAATGTATTTATCTTATGTAAAGAGGGTTGCAAAAATAATAAAATCCCCTCTCGGTCAATAAATTAAATTTTGTGGCCAAATTAATTAAAAAATCCTAAGCCGGAAATTTAATTAATTCTAAGTCCTAGGTGAGTTAAAATTCTTCAAAGGAAAAATTCGTGGGTCCTTAAAAAATAAATTTTTAAAGGTCCCAGACCAAGGGAATATTGAGAATTTCAAGAAATTTTGGACCCTTGGGCCTTGGGAATTAAGTCAAAGTCAAAATTTTGAGGTAATTAATTCAAAACTATTATTTTTGAGTTAATTAAAATGGAATTAAATGATAAATTAGAATTTCCTTAAAATTATAAATTTGACGGTCCAGATTAAAAGATGATTAAATCTTTTTCGACGGTCGAGATTACTTTGACATGGATCAACCAAGCTAGTCGTTGGAGATTTTATCTTATAAATTAGAGGTCTTTGTTAGTCTTTCGGTCATCTGATCTCTTGATCGTGTACTCGCTCTTGAAGCTCTCCTGTAATATTTTCTGGAATAATATAAACAAAGACTTTGGGGTTTTATTTTGATGGTGGTGTTCCTCTTTGGTATTTTATGGTAAACTTGTTCTTAATATTCTGTTGGTGATTATTTTAATGGATTGTTGATTAATGGCTCTTGTAGAGTAATCTATTGCACAAGTATCTTGCTTAGGTTATTGGATCTAGGGTAAAAATATTAATTGAATCGAGTTAACAGTTATCTCTAACTCTTGAAAATTTTATGTTTTATCACTATTTCTCTGTTAATTTAACAATTCAATTTTAAGTGTGCCGAAATCTTCCGGATTTAGATTGGGTGTTTGGGGAAGTCCTAGTTTGGACCAGCTGACTCCCTAGGAGATAAGACCTGAAGAGCCCTCTGGATCTAATTCCCCAAGCTTATCTTAAATTCCGTTTTTTGCAGGGTTCTTTCTTGGGCTTGTGCCTCTCTCTTAATTTATATATATTTTTTAAATTGTGCTGAATGATTTAAATCTGGCCATCAGGGCTTTGAGTTGTAAAATAGCATTGTAGATTTGTAAATATAGTTATTTTTTTTACTCACCGGGTTTAAGGGTTTTCTGTGCATATTTTTGGGTTTTTGGGTCTCTTGTTTCTGGTCTTGTGCAGGTTTTTTTTTTTACAGGGAGATTCTCAGGAAAATTTTAGATCTGAGCCAGATCTAGGCCATGGAGGGTAAGATCTAGCCTCAGGATCATTTTTGGATTGCAGATCTGGGCGTGATCTTGCTTCAAAATACGAACTGTAGATGTATTTATTTATTTAAAATCCGAATTTTGAATCTGAGTTTATTGATTTCTGGGCAAGGAAAGAATTTTAAATTTTATGCACCAGCTGTACGAAGCCACTTTCATGCCGTCCGTACGTTGTCCTCTACATTCCTCTCTTGTGGCGTGCATCCTCTTCATCGCTGGTTGTTACATCTCTGCGTCCATCCGCTGACCGCTGCCCTCTATATCTCTGCTCTCACCCGCAGTCTCATCCCTGCACTGTCCCTCCACGCTGCTCGTACATCTGGTTGCGGCTTCTTCAGGCAGCTTCATCTACTCCTACTGCCTTTCTCTCACGCAGCCCGCAGCCCGCAGCCCATTTCCTCCGTCCGTACGCTGCCTTAATCCCTGCGTTCTCCCTTCGACCTCATCGCATTACATTGCTGCCATCGTCCCTTGATCCTCTTCCCTGCGTCCTTCGCTCAGCCATACCTTCACGGCTTCTTCTAAACTTGCATAAACCTCTTCACATAAAAGAGCTTTTAGATTTTCAAATTTTTTTTATTTGGTTTTAGCTTTAATTTTTTTAATTTTTACTTTGCTTTAGTTTTAATTTTAAACCTTTAGTTTTAGTTTTAGTTCTAGCTTTAGATTTTAATTTTAGATTTTCGATTTTATTTTACTTTGCTTAGTTTTAGTTCCAAGTTTTTCTAATTTTTACTTGGCTTTAGTTTTAGTGGTAAGCTTTCTTAGATTTTTTAATTCCATTGAATTTGTTTAGTTAGCTTTAAAGTTTGATTTAATTTTAAGATTTGATTTTCTTTTAGTTTTTAGATTTTGAAATTTAAAAAAAATAAGATAAAAATAAAAAAATTTCAAAATTTTTAATTTTTTCATTTTTTTTTTGGGCAGAACTTAGGCTTTAGTTGTATATACATTTTGGTTTTAGTTTTATTAACTTTAGACTTAAAAGAAAATATAAAAAAATATAAAAAATTCAGAAAATGATCAAAATTTTTAATAAAGTGGTTTTGAATCTAAAATTTTGCATAGTCAAAAGTGAATTTTAAATTTCTTTTTATCTAAAGTTTGGCTGTATATTTCTGAATACGAATTATTTTGAATATCATTTAAATTCAGAATTATTGGATACATCTAACATTTAAATTCGATGGTTCTCTCATGATGATATTTTAGTTTTGAAGTTTAAATTGTTGATTTGAAGCATTTTCATGCTTAGCTGGGATTGATGGTCGTTTAATGAGCTTTAATTGTGGTTTTAAATTACTTGAAATTGGCGATTAATTGCTTAGTCTAACTTTGAGAATATTTCAAGTGATGATAAATTACATGTCTGTACTTCCTAGATCGAACATTGTTGATGCATGATTATGAAAGTGTTTTATCAAATATCATCGTGGTGGATTGATTTTTCATAGCAGCAGTTACCTATCAATTACTTGGTTTTAATTTCATAACGGGATATTTTGACTCCACAAGGCACTTATTTTAAACTTCAAATTTAATTGGATCTGTAAAATCTCGTTAATCTTAACAAGTACTTGGTTATTTAACTGTGTCTCCTGAATTGGTTGGTTTTCAACCAGTTCTCCTTCTTCATTTTCGTTAAGGTCTACCTCCCTTAGCTTGCAAGGAGACAGCTTAGATAGAGAGATTGGGGATCAGGGTGACAGCCTCCGATCTGAGCCGTTGTCACGGTGCCTAGAAATTCTATGCGACAACAACACCTATACTTATAATAGAGATATTTGACGAGGTATCCTTGCGGCAATGAAGACACTGATATATATTTATATGTGATATCTTCAGTGTAATGTATGGCAGCGATACTTGAGTTCTTGACAGTGACCTAATAATGTATGGCAGTGACATAATGATGTATGGCAATATCCTTATGACAGTGGTATATGTAGTGCTCTTAGAACAATGGTATATGTAGTGATATATATATGGCAGAGATGTGACATTGATAAAAGACAATGATATGGCAGTCTATGGCTATGATACTTGTCCGTGTTTATGGCAATGATATGATCGTGTCAGAGATATATGCTACCTTCAATTTTGTGGAGAACTCTCTGGCATACTTGTGAACTGCCATCTTATGAGGATCCTGTATGGTCCTGTGTTGGCCCTGAATGACCTAATGTTTCTCATGATGAAAGACTCGTGTGTCATTATAATTGTACTTTGTATCTTTGCTAAACATTTGATGAATATCTAATAGAAGAAGAAGAATTCGTTATGGGTTTTCCCCCTTGTGGAGTTTTACGCAGGTCTCTAACCAAAAAATCCTAGTGTCTCTATTATCTATGCTTTTCTTTTGTTATTCCTTACTGTTCCATTGCATTGTTGATGTTATTGTTCTCTCTACATAATTGCTAATGATGATATGATGATATGATGTTATGGTGTGAACGTAATGTGAAAATGTTGAAAAATTTAACATATGCAATTATCTGCAGCAAAGAACAATCTAGACCTAAAAATTAACATCTCCCTCAGAGAGACCACCCAATATTATTGAAACTGGCTTGGAGCAACTGGTTCGTACATTAAGGCACATGTTCTCATAGCATTAGAGAGAACAACTCTAATTGGATTCATGTTAATTTTAGGTAACCATGGCATGTTCTATGCTTAGAGCAATTTACTTCAATCTTTCTTATTAAGCCCAATTCAATTTCCTGTTGTACAATCACATTAACATTGACAATAAATGTTGATAGAACATAAAATAATCGACAGAAGACAAGCCAAGACAAGAGACACAATAATTTGGCAATGCCAGGGAAAACCCCAATGCGGGGAAAACCCTTTGATCAAATCTTCTTATTATTCTTCAAATCCAGCAGAGAGAGAGTACAATTCTCAGCAGTCAACAGGATGCCCTAGCTAGCAAAGTCAACGTTGGTCAAACCAGCAAAAAGTCTCCCAATGGAGCTTGGTCAAAGCCAGTCAAACTTGGCCTCTTCTCACAGTCAAAGTCAGCCCAAAATAGTCTGAAATACTTCAGTTAAACTCAGTCAACGCAGCACTCAAACTTCAGCAATCTGTGGTGAACGTTGTGGTCAACGTAGCAGTCAAATCAGCTCTACTCACCTCGATTTCTGCGCCACCAAATTCGCCCTCCCAAAAATGAAATATGTCCAGGAGATCGAAGTCAAAAGGACAAGGTTGACCCAAAGTCAATATTGGTCAACGCTGCACAGAAAACCCTTAACTAGTGCAAAATTTCCAGAAACCCTTTCACATGTGCAGAGGAGAAAGAATGTCTCCTAAGGTTGTACGAACCAAGCAGATGAGAGAAAATGCGAGAGATGAGTTGATGTCCAAATGAGGTTTGTGTCTCTCATTTTTATATCCATCACTAAGGATGTGTGACACATCTTTTGGGGCTTGAGAGCCTACATTACAAATCTGGCCGACCTTGAAAAATTGCACATGTAGAAAATAAATTCAAAATCCAACTTCTGCTCATCCAAACAAGATGATCTTTCGATCAATCTTGCACCTCTCCGAAAGAGGAATCCAACAAAAATATCATCTCCATCATATGAGCAGTGCAACATGGAGTTTGGCCCTAGTTGTGAAATTTAACACTCCCTCTCAACTAGTGAGAACTCCACCTGTCCATCCATCTGTCAACCTGTGCAATCCTGTCATCCAGGACCATCATGTACTATCATATATCATCCTGCAATCCTGTGTCATCCTATTGTCTCTGTACTTTGTCGGTTCTGCTCTGTTGTGGAAGAAATAATGAAGAAGATATGATCGAGAGTGAGTCACAAACACCTTGCCACTCTCCACTGACCCGAAGTCAGTTTAGAGGTAAAAACCTCAACCAGACTTGATCCCAAATTAAGTTGTTAGACACAACCCATCCTAGACATAGAGAGTACGATAATACACGATGCATCCATCAGTAATGCTATGGTCTCTATCCTCATTGGCCGAATGAGAGGTACTTCCCACGAGTCCTAGACGACATGGGTAGGATGTAAAAATTCCTAGATCTAAATGATCTCCAGAATCCTACTGCAACCAGCTGAATTTACTTCTCCTTTTTTAAAATTACATTACAGTATTATTTCAGACTTCTTCATGAAATATTGAAGCAAATTACTGAAGCAGCCTAGACTTAACTACTTATGATTCTGAAACAAGGAAACTAACCAAAGAAAAATATACACATAGGACACTGTTATTTTTGGACGAAAGTCCCCGGAAACACCCAATGCAGGAAAATCGATGCAGCAAATCTGAGGGTTTCATTTTATTAAGCAGTAACAAATTCTGAATACATCTTTGAATACCACAAAGATAATTCAATTGCAGAGAGAGAAATACTAGCAGAAAGATTGTGAGTTTTGCCTCAATCACTGAAAAATCTCGACTGCTCCTATCACTGGATGAAGTGCCCCTAGTAGGCCCTATGTTGCCTCTGTGCAGTCCCTACACAATCTCTGCGTCAACCTCTCTAGGAACTGCGTTGTTGAGATTTTGGGTAGCATCGAATGTGCTCTAGCTCCGAAACTTTGTGGAGGGGCTAGAAAACATGAGATCTCCAAGACCTGGAAATTGTTTGGAGAAATTCCACCTGGAACCTAAGTTATTCAAAATATTAATTATTTTAATGAAGACCCTAAGTCTAATGTAGGGATATTAGATAATTAAAGTGAGTTAATTTAGACGTGGGTGAGAAGGTTCTAAGTCACGTGGATCAACTCTTTTCTAATCTTAGTCATTGATTAGAGATTATATCACAGTCGTTGAATGTTCAACAAAAAAAGTATGAAAGGAAGGCTTGGGGTCAGTTGGAGAGACACACAAAGCAGTAGCACTTGAGCTAAGTCAAAATTTTGGGGCGTGGTTTGCTGAGAATTTTCGACTGAGCTTACAGTGCTAGTGAGGGGCAGATCGACAAGGAATATTCAAATCCGAGGTCGAGAATACATAGACAGAGAGGCAAATCCGTACAAGGCAGCGCAGAGACCTAGCAGGAGGGACGCAACCCAGCCAAGCTCACATAGAGGCTGACGCTGGCCCTTCTGGGTGACGCTGAGGCAAAGCAGAGGATGACGCAAGTCCTTCAGGGTGACACAGAGGCAACACTCAGCCCAGAGGGGTGACATAGGAGCAGCCTGTGTTGCGCAGAGGCTCTAGCAGCTACACAGAGCTGATGCAGTGCCAGGAGAGACAACGCTGGGATTTCCAGTGGGCTAGAAAGGCCTTGTATTCATCAATTTAGAAGGTGTGAAGCCTCAACTAAATCAACCATAATTTCTGTCTCCGAGTGATAGAGGTACATTTGTCATGATTTCTCTATTGGGAAAACCACTACTGGTGCCCTTGATTGTATTCAGATATTATGCTTAATAAACAAACCCTCTAAGAGATGTTGCACCGGTTTTCCCGCATTGGGTTTTTCCGGGGACATTGTCCAAAAAATATTGTGTCCTTTGTCATAGGTGCATTATGCTTCAGTAAATGATCTGTATGTATATGTAGGTTGCAGTAGTATTTACTTTGATGTTTTTGCTGAATAATTCAGAAAAATAACTTGTTAATTAAATCTAACAAGTAGGAGAAGTAAATCAGAAAATTGCAGTAGGGTTTCTATAACTTAGGTTTAGAAATTTTCACATGGTATCAGAGCTATTGCAGATCAAGCTGAATTTTTTTTGCAAGTTGAAGCTCACAGATCCAAAAAAATGCAGCACAGCACCAGAGGGACAGCGCAGAGACCCGACAGGGGTGATGTAGAGGTTGACACAGGCCCAGAAGGGTAACGCAGAGCCTGTCAAGCTCAGCAGAGGCTGACGCAAACCCAAGAGGGTGATGCAGTCCATGAGGGAGTGACGTTGTGCCAGTTGCCGTGGTTGGAAGTGCAGTTTTCTAATCTTCGAAGTTGCTAGTGGGGCATTGTTTATGCCAGTTCAGAACAGTGTCTAGCAGGGTTGACAAAGTAAGGGGGAACAATTCCTCAACATATTTTCTAGCCAATAAATCTGAGATTCGATCAGTGAAGTGATTGTAGAGGGTTGATTCGACAGACTTGGTGGAGGATTTCCAGGAGGGAAATCACTAGTCAGAGGGAACATAGTCTCTAGAGTCTAGAGGGTTGCTATTGCCAAGAAACCCAGATCCAGACTCTTGCTGAGAGTAGCAGCAGTAGAAGGGAGAAGAGATTTTTGCTTCGACATTTTTTAGCAGAAATGGCCTCACACGAATTGAGAGATTAGGACAGGTTGGACGGTGTGCCTAAATTTGTCATCTAGAAAGCTAGGATCTTGTCAGTCTTTGACGAGTATCATATCAAAGAACATGCCCAGCGGGTTGTGGTTGTTCTGGTCGATGTTCATCCTCTAAAGAAGTATGAGGAAAATCAAGCGCGGGCTAAGCGCTTAATCATGGATGGGGTAAAGGATCATGTGGTCCCACATATTACCGAGAAGAAAACGCCGAATGAAATGTGGGAGGCACTGGAAACGTTGTATCAAGGTAGCTCCATCCAGAGGAAGATGCTTCTGGAGAATCAAATGCGATTGTTTACGATGCACAAAGGAGAGGAGATCGATCCCTTCCTCTACAGATTGAAGGCTATTCGAGATCAACTAGTTGCAATGGGGGGCAACCCCCGATGACAGTCTCATGGTGAGGATTGCCATGAATGCAGTCACCGATGATTAGGAGACCTTTGTCTAAAGTATTTTGGGCAGAGCACAACTTCCAAACTGGGAGGACATGTGAGCAATCCTTCGTCAGGAAGAAATCAGGAGAATAACCAAGAGGGGCAGCAGTAGCGAAGGAGCCAAAATCAAGAAAGAGGAGGAGGAAGATGCAGCTCTCGCATCAAAGGGACAGAGGCAGCAGCAAGGAAAGAAGGACCTCTCAAATGTTGATTTATGGTAGCATCGGATGTGCTCTAGCCTTGTGATCTTGTATATAGGCTAAGACACATGCATTCCATAATACCCATAAAGGATTTTGGAAAATTCGATGAAAAATCCTAGATCTGGATTCCTACTGCAACAAATCTGAATTAGTTCTTCTATTATGTTTCATAATTGTTTCATTACAGTGAATTTCTGAAGCAATCTACACAGACAATGTCGCAAAATAAATCTAAGTTTTGAAACAATCTGAACAAAATGCAATGAAAAACATCCACATTTGACACAGTTATTTTTGGACTAAGTCCCCGGAAAAACCCAACTCGGGAAAACCAGTGCAGCAAATAGAGGGTTTGTATTATTAAGCAACAGAATCTTGAGTACAACTAGGGTGCCAACATCCGGCAAACCCTTCAGAGAAATCTAGACAATCTAGTGAAAAATGTGAGATATACGTCACTCAGCAAGTCTTCGATTGATCTGACAGTGTAAGTGAAGCCCTCAATGCCTCTGTGTGATTTCTTATGCTGGAACTGCGTAAGCCTGCGTGGGCAAGCTTGAGGAACTGCGTCACCTCTCTCTGCAATTGATATAGCTGATCTGAGACTAGATTTCGGCCCTCCTGGCTCAGAAACCCCAGCTTCTAGCTATCTTCAAATTGACTCAAAGAGACATTGCGTTGTTTCTGCGTGATTTCCTGCAGGGTCTGCGTCACCTCTTCAGAAAACTGTGTTGTCTCTCTCTGCATCACCTCTGCCAATCTCTGAAATGCACTCTTGGTCCTCTTGACCAATCTCTGCTTCTGCCCCTCTCTAGATCTGATCACTGAATCACAATCACTTAGCAAACCCTGTCCTAGTGATTTGATTCTTGATCAAAAGTTGTCTCCTCACACAAATTTGAAAATGCTCAATGGATCAAGTGTCAATTGTGTTTTCCATAGGCCCCTCACCCTCCTTATATTCTTCCGTTGACCTTTTAACGGCCAAGATTAAAACATAATCAAGGGTTAAGATTAACTTGGAGGTGATCCATGACTTTATCTAGAAGATTCACACTTGACTTAATTAATACCCTTTAATTAATCAGTTTCCTTAAGTTTAGACTTAGAAAAACATTAAAGCACCATTAATTTATTTAATTAAATCATCTCTAAGTGGAATTTTCCAAAACCATTTCTGGGTTTTATGGAATACATGTGTCCTAGCCTATATCCAAAGTTACAAGGCTAGAGCACATCCGATGCTACCATAAATCAACAAATTCCACTTAGAAATGGTTTAATTAAATTAATTAATCATTTTTTAATGTTTTCCTAAGTCTAAACTTAGGGAAACTGATTAATTAAAGGGTATTAATTAAACTAAGTGTGAATCTTCTAGATAAAGTCATGGATCAACTCTCAGTTAATCTTAGCCCTTGATTATGATTTAATCTTGGCCATTGATGAGTCAGTGAAAGATTATAAAGGAGAGCTCGATGGGCATTTGGAAAACACATCAGATGGAGAAAGAATCAAGAGATCGATTTCTTCAGTCGAAGGAAGAATCGAAGTGATTCTCGAGTGCAGAGTGGGGAAGGTGAGATCTCCAAGAGGGAGAGTTTCTGAAGCATATACAGTGCAGGAAGAGAAGAGAGAAGGGAGCCACAACAGCAGCACAGAGATAGCCAAGCAGCAGTTACGTTGGGCCAGCTAAGAGTAGCAAAGGGATTTTGGATTTCAGTTGGAGAGGCAACAAAGGGTTCATCTAGTATCCGGAGGACATTTCTGGAAGGGGAGAAAACTCTAGTCTCACCCAGCAGTGAGCACTGAAGCAGTCACATCAAGCAACAATAGCAATGATGCAGTGACTGCGTGGGGGACGCAGTCACTGCGCAGAGATCACGCAGAGCTACTCAGCGTGGGTGCAAGTCAGTGTCGGAACTTTGTGGTAAAGTGAGAATTGTCGCACTAGTCTATTCTCATCAAATTTCTTCACGTGATTGATTGATGATTACAATCACACATTTGTACTCAGAATTTCTGCATAATAAAGAAACCATCAGATCTATCGCACCAATTTTCCCGAGTTGGGTTTTTCCGGGGACAATTGTCCAAAAATAACGGTGTCTATGTGTGAATACTTGTGTTGCTTCTTTTATGTTGTTTATTGATCGTGAAGTCTGCAGCATATTTTATTTTGTTATTTAACACAGTGAAATGTTAAATAATTGTGTTTGAGAATGCAATAGAAGAAATATAATCAATAGCTGCAGTAGAATTCTACATTATAGAATTTTCACATGGTATCAAATCTGTCAGATCCAAAGGAAGCAAGGTCAGAGAGGAGACTGCGCAAACCAGAAGCTTCAGAAGGGATGCAGCACAGATAAGTATGGCAGACTTAGATGTTTTATCCTCTAGGTTAAAAGAGAATTGTGCATATTTGTGAGGTTCAGCATCTACAGGAATCTAGTATATTGATAGCGGGGCTTCAGCTCATATGACTGGAGTACGAGAACATTTCTCGAGCTATAGGGAGGAGCAGATGAACTTCCAAATCACTATGGGGAATAGCACGAAATGCACTCCAGTTGGGAGAGGAGCCATAGTGTTTCAGACGGCAGTCGGAACCAGTGTCAAGGTCACAGATGTACTGCATGTGCCGAGGCTTGGGATGAATTTAATCTCAGTATCCCAGTTGCAGGACAAAGGGTATGACATACACTTTATCGGGAAGAAGGTATATGTCAAGCATCCAAGTTGGAAGCAAACAAGGCAGATCGGAGTTAGAAGCAACAGACTATACAGGTTGCAGCTTGAAACTCCGATGGAACTAATCAGTAGTAACCTTGAAGACAAGAAAGGGCTGAACGAACTTTGGCATAGAAGAATGGGGCACTTGCACCATGGTGCATTAAAGATGCTCAAAGAAACAGCTGATGGGGCACTTGTTCTCAACACGGAGCATCATGATGTATGTCGAGGATGTGTACTTGGGAAGTACGCTAAGGCAACCTTTCCCAGAAGTGAAAACAGGGCAGAAAGTATATTAGGATTGATACACTCAGATATTTGTGGACCAATGTCCACTAACGCTCTCAAGGGTGGAAAATATTTTGTCACGTTCATTGATGATCACTCCAGGAAGACCTGGATCTACTTCTTGAAGACAAAAGATGAAGTCTTTGAAAATTTCAAAGAATTCAAGGCTCTTGTTGAAAATATGATAGGAAAGAAAATCAAGACATTGCATTTAGATAATGGTGGAGAATACATAGATGCAGACTTCACAGATTTCTGCGCAAAGGAGGGAGGGCATCAGGAGAGAGTGGACTGTGCCATACAATCCCGAACAGAATGGTGTGGCAGAACGGAAAAACAGGACAATTGTAGGTGTAGCCAAGGCCATGTTATTCGATCTTGATTTTTCCAAATATTTATGGGTTGAAGCCTACAACACGACAGTGTACATCCAAAATAGGACTCCTCATAGAGCATTGAGGAAGAAGACTCTTAAAGAGGTTTTCACAGGGAAGAAACCGGAGGTAGGGCACCTTGGATATTTGGTAGCATGGCATACTGTCATGTACCAAGCGAGAAGAGAAGCAAGCTTGATCAAACTGCAGAAAGGGGTACCTTGTAGGATATAGTGAAGTCTCCAAGGCATATAGGATCTATATTCCTAGCAGCAGGAAGGTTGTGATAAGATGTGATGTTAAGTTCATGGAGGATATAGCTTTCCAGAAATCGCATCATATGTCCGTAGAGGATCAAACTGCAGAAGTTCCCTTGGTCCAAGAACAGCAAGGGCACTAAGAAGAACAGATAGAAAGACAGACTTTAGTACCCAGTACAAGTACTAACGTTTTCATAGAAGAAGATCAAGAGGATACTCAGTCTGAGGATGATCCAGGTGGATATCGGTGGCCTCCCACCTATTCCATTTGGACCCGCAACATCAATTCTTTCAGTTTTTCAGCTTCAGCACAGCTTACTATTTTTAGCAGGTTTTCGGGTCCTGCACACCCGGAGCCATTTTAGGGACTTAATGATGCAGGTGAATATTGGTGGCCACCCGCCGAGTCCATTTGAACCCCCACCATCAGTTCTTTCAGTTTGTAAGTTTCAGCGCAACTTACTATTTATAGTAGATTTTCGGGTCCTGAACTTCCGAAGTCGTTTTGAGGCCCTAAACGACGTTTTTTGGGAAAACGGAGAGCAACATGGGTCCATAGACCAACCATAGACCAATGTTGCTCATTCAAAAGTTGTACTCCTCAGACAGATATTTCTAATGAGCTATTGAGCGTGTTAAACGGAGATCGGATGCCAAAGTTACGTCCCTGGGAAGTTGAACCACTAATTTACCCAAACGAGGCCCACAATTTTGGCGCTTCATCTCCTAGGGTTAGGTTTTTGGACGTTTCGGATTCTACATTGTTTCTCAACAATAAATAGGCCCTCGAGCCTCATTGTAATACAGTTCAGGGGGCTGGGAGCCAACACATCTCTTCTCAGAGATAAGCGCTACCAGTGCCCTAGCTCGCCACATCTCCATCATGTCTGCATTGTAACACAGTTCAAGGGCTGGTAGCCGCCACATCTCTTCTCAGGGATACGCTGCCAGTACCCTAGCTCATCTATTTTCATTATGTCTGTAATAGGCCTGCGAGCCTCAATGTAACACAGTTCAGAGGCCTGCGTACGCCACATCTCTTCTCAGAGATACACTACCAGCGCCCTAGCTTGTTTCCATTATGTTTGTAAGCTTATTTCAGTCATTGGTTTTATTAATAAAATGAAGCATTATTTCCACTACATCTCTGTGCTGATGGTTATATCTGCATTCTATTGCATTCCTGCATAAATCCAGATCAGTGGTATCAGAGTGGGTTTGCTCTTTCTCTGTCTTTCTTTTCATATCCCCAACAAAGCCAGGGTATAAGGAGTTCAACCTCGCAACCCTGACGACCCCCCATGGCGGAAGGAAAGAAAGACGAGGGAGCAGGAGATCCTATCAAAATCTTGCTCGAAGATGCCCTCGAGAAACAAAGGAACGCGATGATGGATAACTTTGACCAGATCCTTCAATGGCTACCCACCGACGGCACATCTACATCCAGCACGTCCGCCAACAAGTCTGTGACATCCTGGACAAATCTAATACCAAGTTCAGCAAAATTTGCCCACCCCATGGAGGAACTTAACGCAATGGAGACCTGTAATATTCCTAATTAGCATTGCTAATTGGAATATTTCATTTTTGTTTAATTTTTCCGCTTTAGCTAGAAATAATAAATAAAGGGAGGAATAAGGGGGTCATCTCACTTTATAAAATAAAGTGCTTTCCTAGTTGATGGACGTTGTAACTTAAAGGGGTGGCCTTGGGGGTCCACACGCACATGAGGAGGCCTCACGCTGACCCAAGGGTGACTGCGCAGGTCAAGGAGGGTGAAGGACGCAGTTAGGGTTTTTGGAGGGAGCTAGCATTATATAAGGTGAGGTTTTCACTCCATTTGGCATTGTTGATATGATATTGATATTGAGAGCTAGACTTCTGTCTACTTCAGCACGCCGGTTGTTTAGTCGGTCTGCAGCACTGTTTAGTGCAAACTGAGTGTCTCCGGTCGGAGAGCTCGCCTTTGGCTCCGAGGGACTTCGAGTGCCTGCTCGAGCAAGGTTTTTCCTTCAGTTCCAGTTGGTGATTTGCAGTGGTTTTCTGGTGGACGTTTTGCAGAGGAGCTGCCCTTTTGAGTGACTGCGCAGTCTAGGAGAGAGGACGCAGTTTCAGTTGGGGAGGACGCAGTCTTTGTTGAGCAGCTTTGTTGGGTGGTTATTTGGCAGTGGTTTCAGCGTTTTCCAGCCTTGAGGAGATTGCTATTTCATCCGGAGGTTTTGTAGGAGGATTCAGCCCTTTTTTTTCCAGCGTTTTCTTGGGCTTCTGCGCTATTCCTGGGAGAGACAGCGTTTTCTCTGGAGGGGGTTTATTTGGTGGATTTTCGGAGGTGGAGCATTTGCTTCACGATTTCTGGGTTTTGTCCGGAGGGTTGAGATCAGCTAGCCTTCCAGTTTTCAGCTCATTCCGGTGAGGGGATCAGCCCCTAGTTCCAATATATTGCAGCAGCAGTTTCCTACAGCAGTTTCTCCAGCCAGCTAGGACGCAGTCTCTATTGCAGCCATTTCTTATTCTGAGAGGGTCTCCACTTGCCTAGGGCAAGGATAGGTGCACTCATTCTGATTATCTTTGTACCCATATACATGTATTCTCAGATTAATAAAATGGCTTAGTGTTCTGGCATTTTATGTGTATTTGTTCCATATTCTGGTTCTGGCATTTTGTTCTATATATCTGCTTGTTTGTATTTCTGTGTATTACTGTCTATTTCCCGTTGGGGATATTACAAGACCATTGCTTCCTAAGGAGGGAGGAATGATCCAGGTGGATATCGGTGGCCTCCCACCTATTCCATTTGGACCCGCAGCATCAATTCTTTCAGTTTTTCAGCTTCAGCACAACTTACTATTTTTAGCAAGTTTTTGGGTCCTACACACCCGGAGCCATTTTAGGGACTTAATGATGCAGGTGGATATTGGTGGCCACCCACCGAGTCCATTTGAACCCCCACCATCAGCTCTTTCAGTTTGTAAGTTTCAGCACAACTTACTATTTATAGCAATTTTTTGGGTTCTGAACTTCCGACGCTGTTTTGAGGCCCTAAACGATGTTTTTTGGGAAAACGGAGAGCAACAAGGGTCCATAGACCGATGTTGCTCGTTCAAAATTTGTACTCCTCAGACAGATCTTTCTAACGAGCTATTGAGCGCGTCAAACAGAGATTGGATGCCAAAGTTACGTCCCCGAGAAGTTGAACCACCAACTTACCCAAACGAGGCCCACAGTTTTGGCGCTTCATCTCCTAGGGTTAGGTTTTTGGACGTTTCGGATTCTACATTGTTTCTCAACAATAAATAGGCCCTCAAGCCTCATTGTAATACAGTTTAGGGGGCTGGGAGCCAACACATCTCTTCTTAGAGATAAGCGCTACCAGTGCCCTAGCTCGCCACATCTCCATTATGTCTGCATTGTAACACAGTTCAAGGGCTGGTAGCCGCCACATCTCTTCTTAGGGATACGCTGCCAGTACCCTAGCTCATCTATTTTCATTATGTCTGTAATAGGCCTGCGAGCCTCAATGTAACACAGTTCAGAGGCCTGCATACGCCACATCTCTTCTCAGAGATACACTACCAGCACCCTAGCTTGTTTCCATTATGTTTGTAAGCTTATTTCAGTCATTGGTTTTATTAATAAAATGAAGCATTATTTCCGCTGCATCTCTGTGTTAATGGTTATATCTATATTCTGTTGCATTCCTTCATAAGCGCTACCAGTGCCCTAGCTTGCCACATCTCCATCATGTTTGCGTTGTAACACAGTTCAGGGGCTGGTAGCCGCCACATCTCTTCTCAGAGATAAGCGTTGCTAGTACCCTAGCTGTTCATTTCCATTATGTATCATTGTAACACAGTTCAGAGGCCTGTAGCCGCCACATCTCTTCTCAGAGATACGCCTACGAGCGCCCTAGCTGTTTATTTCAGTCATTTGTTTTATTAATAAAATGAAGCATTATTATCGCTGCATCTCTGTGCTTATGGTTATATCTGTGCATAAATCTAGATCAGAGGAACAGCTAGATCAGGAGGAAGAGTTGAGAGAGCAGCCTTCCACTAGTGGTCGGATCAGCAAGGAAGCTCAGCAGATTCTAAGGGACAGAGAAAACTTTATTGGGACTCCTAGGAATGGGAAGAGGCAGCGTAGAGCTCCTGACAGGTACCAGGCTTTGGTTGCTCAGGTAGAGGAACCCTCCAGCTTCCAGGAAGTTGTTCAGCACCAGGTATGGGTAGATGCCATGATAGAGGAGTATGATTCTATCATGACAAATGATGTCTGGGAAGTTGTGCCCAAAGCTCAGAGCAGATTAGTTTTTGGATCACGATGGATCTACAAGATCAAATACGTTGCAAATGGCAGCGTAGAGAAATATAAGGCAAGGTTCGTGGAAAAAGGATATGCTAAGAAGGAAGGCATTGACTATGAAGAGACCTTCGCACCAGTTTCCAGATATACCTCCATCCAGACTGTCGTATCCTTAGCAGCACAGATGGGATGGGAGATTCATCAAATGGATGTCAATACAACGTTCTTGAATGGAGAGATTGAGGAAGAGGTATATATCGAACAGCGAGAGGACTTTGAGACTCATGAAAGGAAGTCTCATGTATGTCGATTGAAGAAGGCCCTGTACGGGCTCATGCAGGCTCCGAGAGCATGGTATGGTCGAATAGATAGCTATTTGCGAAAAATGGGGTTTGTCAAGAGCGACACAGATCCCAATCTTTACTATTTGCTGGTAGAGGATGAGCCATTGGTATTAGTACTATATGTAGATGATCTGTTTCTCATTGGATCATCTAGGCTCATCAAGGATTGCAAACGGAATCTAGAGGTTGAATTCGACATGAAGGATTTGGGGTTGATGCATTACTTCCTAAGATTGGAAGTTTGTCAAAAGAATGGAGATATCTTCATGGGGCAGGAGAGGTATGCCTTGGAAACTCTGAAGAGGTTCAAGATGCAGGATTGCAGGCCCATGGCCACGCCGATGATCACAAATTGGAAAAAGATAGATGCGTCAGAAGACGCAGAAGTAGACCCCACCTTATACAGATAGCTCATCGTGTCATTGATGTATCTAGTTAAAACCAGACCAAACATTTGCTTTGCTGTCAACACTCTTAGTCAGTTCATGGTGGAACCCAACAGAATGCACTGGGTAGCAGCAAGGCACGTCCTGAGGTATGTACGAGGAACAGTCAGATTTGGTATAAGGTATGGCCGAGGAGAGGATGTTAGACTCAGTGGATTCACAGACGCAGATTGGGCAAGAAGCTCAGTGGACAGGAAAAGTACCTCTGGGTACTATTTCAACGTTGGATCAGGAATGGTGTCCTGGTGCAACAGGAAACAGAAGTCAGTAGCATTAAGCATAGCTGAAATAGAGTACATGGCAGCTAGTACAACTACATGCGAAGCCATCTGGCTTCGGAAACTTCTCGTGGGTGTATTCAGGAGCAGGATGGAGCCGACTAACGTTTACTGTGACAATCAAAGTTGTATCAAACTCTCTGAAAATCCAATATTTCATGATTGGTCCAAACATATTGACATCGGGTGTCATTTTATCAGAGACTATCTTTAGCGTGGGGCAGTACAACTCCAGTACATTCCCACAGGAGAATAGAAAACAGATATACTCACTAAAGCTCTGGGGAGGATTAACTTCACTTAGTTCAGGGAACAGTTGGGTATGACTGAAAATCCATTTCAGTAGTAAATGGACCTTCAGCACAGTTGAAGGAGGGAGTTGCAGTACAGTAGCAGTTGGCGGCACCATGCAGAGTCAGCAATAGTACAGTTGCAACATTCGTTCAGTGTTGGTGAGCAGCATCAACAGCACAGCAGTAGATGTTACAGAAGTCAGAGCAGCACATAGAGTTGTATTGCTAGAGCACTTTCCTCGCTAAGAGGGAGTGTTGATTTATGGTAGCATAGGATGTGCTCTAGCCTTGTGATCTTGTATATAGGCTAAGACACATGCATTCCATAATACCTAGAAAGGATTTTGGAAAATTCCACTTAGAGATAGTTTAATTAGATTAATTAATCATTTTTTAATGTTTTCCTAAGTCTAAACTTAGGGAAACTGATTAATTAAAGGGTATTAATTAAACTCAGTGTTAATCTTCTAGATAAAGTCATGGATCAACTCTCAGTTAATCTTAGCCCTTGATTATGATTTAATCTTGGCCATTGATAAGTCAGTGAAAGATTATAAAGGAGAGCTCGATGGACATTTGGAAAACACATCAGACGGAGAAAGAATCCAAAGATCGATTTCTTCATTCGAAGGAAGAATCGAAGTGATTCTCGAGTGCAAAGAGGGGAAGGTGAGATCTCCAGAAGGGAGTGTTTCTGAAGCATATAGAGTGCAGGGAGAGAAGAGATAAGGAAGCCACAACGGCAATGCAGAGATAGCCAAGTAGCAATTACATTGGGCCAGCGCAGAGCAGCAAAGGGAGTTTGGATTTTAGTTGGAGAGGCAGTACAGGGTTCATCCAGTATCCGAAGGAAATTTCTGGAAGGGGAGAAAACTCTAGTCTCACCCAGCAGTGAGCACTAAAGTAGTCACATCAAGCAGCAGCAGCAGTGATGCAGTGACAGCGTGGGGGACGCAGTCACTGCGTAGAGATCACCCAGAGCTACACAGCGTGGGTGAAGGTCAGTGCCGGAACTTCGTGGTAAAGTGAGAATTGTCTCACTAGTCTATTCTCATAAAATTTCTTCAGGTGATTGATTGATGATTACAATCACACATTTGTACTCAGAATTTCTGCATAATAAAGAAACCCTCAGATCTGCTACACCGTTTTTCTCGAGTGGGGTTTTTCCGAGGACAATAGTCCAAAAATAATGGTGTCTATGTGTGAATACTAGTGCTATTTCATTTATGTTGTTTATTGATCATGAAGTCTATAGCATATTTTATTTTGTTATTTATCACAGTGAAATGTTAAATCATTGTGTTTGAGAATGCAATAGAAGAAATATAATCAGTAGTTGCAGTAGAATTCTACATTATAGAATTTTCACATCAAGCGTCCGGTGCTTTAGATGTGGCGAATTGGGACACTTCGCCAATACTTGTCCTCAAAAGAAGAAGGGCTAGGAAGATTCAGATTCCAAGGTTGCAGCAACCAAAGGGGATGATGCCAGTGATCATGATGTTGCTATGAGTGCTCATGTATCTCGAGAGAAGAAGTGGGGCGACATTGATCTGTAGTTCTCTTGAACTGCAGATGGGGTGCAGGATCCTTGAGGTGCCCAAACTCTTGGATCACATACGAACTACAGGAGCCCTTAAAGATAGTAGCAAGATTACTGGAGTTAGTTGGTGCAGAGGATCGTGGAGGTACTATGGAAGTGCTGGGACACTGAAGACTGGAGCAACGCAGAGGAGAGGCAACAACAGCGTGGAAGCAGCATCGTAGAGGCTAATGGGATTTCAGCAACGCAGAGGCAGTCTGTATGTAGTGCAGAGCAGCAGATAGCACAGAGCTTCAAAGGGACAGCGGAGAGCAGCAGCAGAGATTCTTCAATATCGAGATACAGCCAAACTGACTTGCTTGTCAGTATTTTGGGTGATGTCCTTCAGTTGCTTACTTCTTCGCAACAAAGTTACAGTGCAACAGTTAGCAGTGGCAGTGCTATTGGCAGAATGATGCAGCATTTGAGAGGGAGTTGCAGTACAGATGAGGCACTGACTGTGGCAAAGTCATGGGCGGCAGTACAGAAGGCAACAACACAGTGGAGGAGGGGTAGCAAGCCGAGCATCAACAGCGCAGAGGACCAACGCCATGGATCAAAGTAATAGTTCTAGAGAGAAGTGTTGCTAGAGCACATTCCTCGCTAAGAGGGAGTGTTGAGATTTTGGGTAGCATCGGATGTGCTCTAGCTCTGAAACTTTGTGGAGGGGCTAGAACACATGAGATCTCCAAGACCCAGAAATCATTTGGAGAATTCCACCAAGAACCTAAGTTGTTCAAAATATTAATTATTTTAATGGAGACCCTAAGTCTAACTTAGGGAAATTAAATAATTAAAGTGAATTAATTTTGACATGTGGGTGAGAATGTTCTAAGTGACATGGATCAAGTCTTTTCTAATCTTAGTCGTTGACTAGAGATTAGATCACGGTCGTTGAAGATTAACAAGAAAAGTATTAAAGGAAGGCTTGGGGTCAGTTGGAGAGACACACACAAAGCAGTAGCACTTGAGCTAAGTCGAAATTCTGGAGCGCAGTTTACTGAGAATTTTCGAGTGAGCTTGCAGTGCTGGTGAGGGGCATATCAACGAGGGATATTTAAATCCGAGGCGGAGAATACATAGGTAGAGAGGCAAATTCGTACCAAGCAGCACAGAGACCCAGCAGGAGGGACGCAGCCCAGCCAGGCTCACGTAGAGGCTAACACAGGCCCTTCAGGGTGACGTAGGAGCAGCCTGATCTGCGCAAAGGCTCTAGCAGCTACGCAGAGCTGACGTAGTGTCGTGAGAGGCAACGCTGGGATTTCCAGTGGGCCAGAAAGGGCTTGTATTCAACGATTCAAAAGGCGTGAAGCCTTAGCTGAATCAACGATATTTTGTCTCTGAGTGATAGAGGTACATTTGTTGTGATTTCTCTGTTGGGCAAACCACTACTGGTGCCCTTGATTGTATTCAGTTATTCTGCTTAATAAACAAACCCTCTAAGAGCTGCTGCACCGGTTTTCCCGCATTGGGTTTTTCTGGGGACATTGTCCAAAAAATACTGTGTCCTTTGTCATATGTGTGTTATGCTTCAGTAAATGATCTGTCTGTATGTGTAGGCTGCAGTAGTATTTACTTTGATGTTTTTGCTGAATAATTCAGAAAAATAACTTGTTAATTAAATCAAACAAGTAGGAGAAGTAAATCAGAAAATTGCAGTAGGGTTTCTGTAACTTAGGTTCAGAAATTTTTACATGTGTCACCCAATTAGGTGATCGATCTGCAGCCTGAAATCATTGCTCTCAGCCTCCCAGTCTCACACCCCGGTTCCCAGCTCTAAAACTGATTCTTCTACAAAATATCGAACTCTTTCTCACCCTCTATGTTGCCTCTATGTGGCTTTGCGTCAGCCTTTGCGTGAGAGCTGTTGGATCACTCTCTGCCTCTCTCTACTGATGATTCTCCGACTGAGAAAATCTCTCTCCGGAAGCTATCCCTGCCCCTCATTGTGCTGGAATCACTTAGATCAAATTCTCCTCTAACTACTCACTTCAGAAAATCAATCACTTAGATTCACTCGATGTGTCCTCCCAAATGACCCTCAAGCCTTCCTTTATAGCCTTCTCGTTGAGACTTCAACAGTCGAGATTAGATCTCCAATCAACGGCTAGGATTATAACTTGAAATGATCCATGTTCTCTAGAAGATTCACACTTTTTTTTATTAATACCCTTTAATTATTGAATTTTCCTAAGTTTAAACTTAGGGTCACATTAAAATAATTAATTATTTTAATAAAACACATTCTGAGTGGAATTTTCTCAAACGATTTCTAGGTTCTTTGGAATAAATGTGCCTAAGCCTCTCCACAAATTTTGAGAGTTAGAGCACTTCCGATGCTACCAAAAATGAACACTCGCTCTTAGCGAGGAAAGTGCTCTAACAACATGCCTGCTGCACATTGCTCTGACCCTGAAGCATCCTTTGCACTGTTGATGTCTGACAAGTTGTCCAACAACCACTATGTTGTTGTTGTAACTGTACTACTGTCCTCGACACTGCCACTGCCAAAGCTACATTCGTACTACAACTCCCTCTCAAGTGTTGCATCTACTATGCTGCTAGCACTGCCACTACTAACACTACATCTACACTGCAGCTCAGTTCCTAAGAGAAGCAACTGAAACCACCCAAAAACTAAACAAGCATTCAATGGATACACCTCGGTGCTAAATCTCTGACTGTTGCTAGTCCCACGTTGCCCTCTGAAGCCACTGAATTCTTGAAGCTAATGCACTATGCCTCTACGAATTATTGCCTCTCTGCTCTGCGCTGCTCAGATTCTAGAGATGCTAACAACTGCATCTGTCGCTCCATCAATCCTTGGCTCCCACTGAAAACTCCATCCCGCTACTACTGATCATGGGCTCCCTGTGAAAATTTCAATTCTGAAAATACTTCTACAGTGATAGATTTATTTCTCCTACTTATTATTTCCAATAAGTTATTTACAGAATTCTTCTAGTAAATTTCGAAATAAATATTACTGCAACATTCACTCAAGTATATGCAGAGAATAGAATAGTAAGAAATACAAGCATAAGAATCAATCACATATACACACTTATTTTTGGACAATTATCCCTGGAAAAACCCAATGCAGGAAAACCAGTGCAGCAGATGAGGGTTTATATATTATTCTTCAGTAATGAAATTCTTTACAAGGAAAAGACTGGCAAACTTCTTTAGAAAACACCTAAGATAAATTCTCACGAACCCTCTGGAGAATTTCTGACACTCGGAAGACTCACAGCTTCCCTCTGCATCCCTCTGCGTCCCTCTTTGCGCAGTGCCTGCATGAGACTGCGTCACTCTGCGTGAGCTCTTTGCGCTGCCTTCTCCGGCATTTTGCTTCCTTCTTTCCTCGACCCTTGTCACTGTTGACTCCCTCTGCTTCTTCTACCCTGCAACTCTCCCTCTGAAATCAAATTCTATTCCTTCGGGATACTAAGTGTATGCCCGACTTACTTTCCAAATGACCCTCAAGCCTTCTTTTATAATCTTCTCATTGATGAATCAACGACCCAAATTAGAAGTCTAATCAATGGCTAAGATTAAAACTTGACTTGATCTTCGTTCTCTAGAAGATTCACACTTTGTTTTATTAATACCCATTAATTATTTAATTTCCCTAAGTTTAGACTTGGGGTCTTTAAGAAAATAATTAATTATTTTAATAAAATATAAACTGAGTGGAATTTCCACAAACGGTTTTTGGGTTCTTTGGAATACAGATGTCCAAGCCTCCTTACAAATTTTGAGACTTGGAGCACTTTCCGATGCTACAAAAAACAACACTCCCTCTACGCAAGTAAAGTGTTCTAGCAATATGCCTGTTGCATGCTGCTCTGTCTTGAAGCATCCTCTGCGCTGTTGATGCCTGGCTACTGCCTCTCATCTGTTGCGCTACTACCTTTTGTACTGTTGCCCATGACATTGTCACTATCACTGCCTCATTTGCACTGCAGCTCCCTCTGAATCCTGAGCCTATCCATTCCAGCTACTGAAATAGATTCTTGATCATCCCCATATTTTCTCTAAAATAGACAAACTTAGTCTTCCCTAGAGATTTCGTAAGGATATCCGCCACTTGTCTCCTGTAGGAGTGTATTGCAATTGTAAAGCTCCCCGTTGGACACAGTCTCTGATGAAGTGACACTTGATGTCAATGTGCTTCGACTGATCATGAAACATAGGATTTTTAAAGAGCTTGATGCAACTTTGATTATCTTCTTGATAATGGTTATAAGATTTTTATTACTTGACTCAACTAGGCCATTACCCTGAGGATAGTAGTTAGATGAATGAAATAATGCAATGCCATACTTAAAACAAAAAGATGAAAATTCAAACGAACTAAAAGCCTTGGCATTATCGGTAGTGATCTTGGCAGGGACACCAAATCTAGCAACGATTTGATTTTCAATAAAGTCCATAATGATCTTTTCATTCGCATTCTTAGCAGGAATGGCCTCAACCCATTTCGTAAAATAATCAATCGCAGTTAAGATCCATGAGTAGCCATTGCTAGAATTTTCATGGAATTTCTCGATGAAATCCAAACCCCAATGTTGAAAAGGTGCTTCAACAACCACAGGTTGTAGGGGCAGGGAAGCTAGCTTCTGCTTCCCAGAGAACAGTTGACAAGCTTGGCAACTTCTGACAAATTTATGCACATCTGAAAAACTAGAAGGCCAATAATAACCAGCTCTTAGAATTTTGTGGGCAGTAGTTCTAGCAGCATAATGGCCACCACAAAATCCTGAATGAAACTCAGAAAACAACTTCTTGGACACAACTTCATCAACACATCTAAGTATTATGCCCTCAGGATTTCTCCATCCAAGGCCATCCTTCAAGAGGCAATACTTAGTGGCTTTTAATCTAAGAGCCCTTCTTCTATGAGCAACTAAATGGTAATTTCCTTGCACCATTCATGTTCTCCTAATCTTTGCAGCTCAGGTGAAGATGCATCGTTAAGACAAATCAAACCAAGAGCTTTCTCATTACCTTCGGTCATCATTTCAGCCAAGCCTTGACCCTTAACTAACTTGGTGAGTCTAATCTCTAAATCATACTCTTGAATTTCAGTAACCCACCTAGCACGAGTCCCTAAGCAATCAGTTTGAGTTAAGATATCTTTAATCGCAGAATATCGGACAAAAGCAATGATTTTAGAGTAACCCACATAAGTCCTAAAATGCTTAAGAGACTTAACCAAGGCATAGGCTTGCTTTTCCATAGTATTATAATTTAATTCAGAATTTTGAAGCGCTCTACTCATGAAAGCAATAGGTTGTTCGTGACCTTCTTTATTCTTTTGTAATAAGACACCAGCAATGGTATCTTCAGAAGTGAAAGAGAAAATCATGAAATCCTTTGAATAATCAGGACTTTCCAAAACAGGACCTTTGGCAATAGCACCCTTAATTCCATGAAAAGCCTTTTTGCCATCTTCCTTCCATAAAAAATTTAATCCTTTTTCAAAAGACTTTGAATAGGCTTATAGCTATTTCTGCGTAATTTGGAATAAATCTTCTAAGAAAATTAGTTTTTCCTAGAAAGGATTGAAGGGATTTAAGATTATTAGGGAGAGGAATCTTTTGGATTGCCTCAACTCTTTTAGGATCAATCTTGATCCCATCTTTGGAAATGATGTGACCAAGTAATTTCCCTTCAGTTACTCCAAAAACAGACTTAGCTGGATTCAAGGAAATCCCAAATTCTCTACACTTATCAAAAACTTTCTTAAGATGACCTATGTGACTAATACCATATTTAGAAAAAACAGTAAGATCATCCTGATAAATTTCAATAATTTTATCAATTAAACCTTTAAAAGCATAATCCATAGCCCTTTGAAAAGTAGCCCTAGCATTAGTCAACTCAAAAGGCATTCTAATATATTCGAAAGTACCCCATGGTGTGGTGAATGTAGTTTTGTGACGATCTTCCTTCTTAACCCAAACTTGATTGTATCCAGAAAAACCATCTAGCAATGACATCATTCCTAAACTTGTTACTCTTTGCAACATAGTCTCCAATGTTTGGCAAAGGGTAATTATCCTTTTTACATGCTAGATTAAGGTTTCTAAAATCGACATAGTCTGATGGTACCATTTTTCTTCCTAATAATCACAGGGTTGGAACACCATGTTGAATGTCTAGTTTGAGCAATAATTCCAGCTGCGAGCATCTTTGAAATCTATTTCTGAACCAAGGGGGCTAGGATTTATTTGCCTAAGCTTTTGACGAAAAGGTTTAGCATTTTCATCTTTTAAAGGGATAGTATGTTGCATGACATCTTCCCTATATCCTTTTAACTCATTGTACGAAAATGTTAAAACATCCCTATATTCATGAAGTAAATTGGTCAACTTTTTCCTTTCTTCTTCATTAGTACCCTTACCAATTTTGACAATTTTAGGGTCCTCAGAGGTACCAATATTTACTTCAATGAATTCACTCGGATCCATTTTATTTTCCTCTTTCATCTTTGTGGCATCATGTCGATCAAACTGTTGTTCTAAAGCAACAATATTCCTAGGAGTAGGATTTATAATATCATCATGATCATCAGATCCATCCTCCCTATAACTTTTCCGAAAATTTTCAAACTCATCCAAATTATTAAGAAAACGAATGACCTGTTTCTCATCATTAAAAACTTGCCAATGCTCTGAATTATCCGGAACTGAAGGTCTAAAAAAAAATTCCATTTTTATCTTATTCTTTATTAATTCATCAAATGATTGTAAAGTAGAAGCAGCCACAGCAAGCTCATCCGCCAAGCTATTCTTTTCTCTTGGGATAGCCTCAAGGTTAATGGCATCAAAGTATTCCATAACATCCCACACAGCATTTCGATAATTCCTTAACCTTTGATTTTTACATGTAAATTTATTCTTAACTTGCATGATAACTAAATCAGTCTTCCTTGATACTAAGCAACTTAATTCTTAAAGCTTTTGCCAATTCAAGCCCCAACAACAAGGCTTCATATTCAGCGACATTAATGATTGCATCGAACTCCATCTATAGGCAAAATTGAAAATATGACTAAGGGGAGACTTTAATACAATTCCAGCACCTTTACCATACCTAGACGATGCACCATCAAAATGCATGTACCAAACTTTATCCTTTAGGTCCTCAAACTTCTCATCAACCTTATAATCTAAAGGAACTATGAAATTAGACATAATAGCATAATTTCCAATGCTAGGATGTTCTTTAATTGTTTCATTATGAGGTCTCTTAGGATCTTCTGCATGGAATCTTCTTTCAGGCTCTCTATTGAGTTTCACAAACTCTTCACCTCTATTGGAAGGAATCATAGCATAAGACCAATTCATCTGAATACTTCCTCCTAGATCAGAGGCCCATTTTCTAGATAATAACATACCCCAAGCATCTGGAACATCAACTACAACTATGTCCATAACAATCATTATGTCAGGGTAAACAGATAAATGAACTTAAAAATCCGTGATTAACCCATGAAATTCAATTTTCTTAGAATCCATGGCACATATGTTGTATTATGGTCTAGAAACTCTTAAATTAAGTCGTTCCATGACCCTCTTGGTCATGACACAAGCTGAAGCACCAGAATCTAGTATACAATTATTCAATTTATAACCATTAACCATCAAAGCAACGAAAAAAGGTTGATGCTCCTTGTTATCTGACTCCTTTTTTTGCATATATATAGGGGCATCTTGATAAGAAACTTCAAGAGTCTTATCTTGAGTAACATTAACATGCGAAACCCTGACGGCATCTAAAAACTTAGACTTCTGAGCGGAAAGCTTCAATATCTCAGTGATAGGCACCAAAATCTTTGCATTATTCAACCATCCTCCCAAATCAATATTCAAACCAGGACTAGGATTAAAAATTCGAGGGGGAGTTTGATTATTGCCTTGATCTTTATCCCTTCTTTGATAAGTTAATCCTTTGTCCTTCGCAATTTCCAAAACTTTATCTGGAGAAGGCTTTTCACCAAATAATTCAATCATCAAATCCTTTTCTTGCCCAAAATTATTGATACTATGCAAAGATGTGAAAGGCCTAATATCTTGATTGTTTTCCTTGACTTCCATCCAATCTTCCATAGGTAAAGAAATTACTTTACCAACAACATTTATCTAATTACTTGCCCCAAACATTCCACTATTCATAATTATTTTAACAATGGGACAAGTAACCTCCTCATGAAGAGCATCACAAGCCCTACAATAAGGCAGAGCTTCATCAACCAAATTAGTAGATTCGAGCGGATTAGGAGCTCTCTGCTCACTAGGCTGACCCTTTTTCTGCCAAGCATTATTACCTCGATTATTATTATGATTCCTAGGTTGGGAATTTTGCGCTTGAGCTCTTTCCATTTGGACCAACCTAGACTGCAAAGTGCTTATTTCCTTAGCGTGGTCAGAGATTAATTTCGCTTGGTTAAACTCCAAGCTTTCAAGCTTTTGCATTAATTTTTTCATAGGGTCATCATCAGATTCTTGAGCCTCTTTACCTTTAGGCCCTTTCAATTTAGTTGCAGCCCTATCAAAACTAGGAATTTCAGACTTCCCTGATGCCCTTTTGTCCTTTTCGAGCTCTTTTGCTAAAGATTGGCAAGCCTTATAATCAGTAGTCTTAGCACGTCTTAGCTCATATGAAGTATCAGAATTAAAAGCATCAATATAAAAATTCAGAAGAGATCCATTAGGAGGCCTATGATTTTGAGATATTTCCTTAAGAATACCATTAAATCTCTTGTTAAATTCTTCAATCGTTTCATTTTCTTTCTTTTTTATGGTACTGATACCTTTCACCAAATGTCTATCTTCCCTTTTATCACCAAACTTTTCCTTAAAGGCATCTAGGATTGATTCAAAAGAATCGAATGAATTATTAGGCTTTTCATTAAACCATTCCATAGCATAAACGTAAGAATAAAAAGCTTCATCTTACATCCTCGAAATCATTATTTATAGCCCCCCATTTATTCCACCAACAAATGAAAGCAAACAAGTGAGCTTTGACACTAACTGCATTATTTCCCTGAAAAGTAGGTAACTTATCCATACCATGTTCAGGGAAATCATTGGGATAACCCTGAATGTTAGCAAAGTTACACGGGGCAAAGATATTCATGATATCTTGCCGAACATGATCACAAAAAAGAGAATGGATATCAGAGAGAGCTTCCTGCCCGAGATTAACAAGAAATATACGAGAAGAGAGCTTGTGTAATCGGACTCTAAGAACCTTTTCAGGATCTGGAGTAGGATTAACCAAGCTACTTGGATGTCTTCTAGTACAAATTCCTGTAGAAAAAGAAGAAAATGGAGTCGCCACTGGGACAAGAATTTAAATCAAATACTTGAGATGAAAAACGAAGAGGGAAGAGATATGAATGTCGTAAATCCAAAGTCCAATAAATTGGTCCCCGGCAACGGTGCCAAAAAATGTTGCCGCACAGAATGTCTAGGCACCGCAACAATGGCTCAGATCGAGGGCTGTCACCCTGATCCCCAATCTCTCTATTTAAGTTGTCTCCTTGCAAACTAAGGGGGGTAGACCCTGATGAAATGAAATGAAAGAGAACTAGTTGGAAACCAACCAATTCGGGAGACACAGTCAAACAACCAAGTACTTGTTTAAGATTTAACGATATTTAACAGATTTGATTAGATTAAAAGTTTGAAACCAATGCCTTATGGAGTCAACTATCCCGTTACAAAATGAGGATCAAGTAGCTGATAGATAACTACTGCTAGAAAGGACAACTATCCTATTATGCGAATGCACGAGTTGAGAGAAAAAATGCTTAAACCACAACCACAATATTCAATTCTTCAAATAAATGCTCAATTTACCAAACTGAAAGATAAGCCTTTTTCAACAATGTGGTTTGATATTCGATTAAACATAAGCTCATAATTCCAATGCAATTCTAACTCAGAGAACAAAACATTTTCACAATCCTTCAATATCATGCATTAAAGATATTCAATCTAGGAAACGAAGACATGCAATTTATCATTACTTGAAAAGCTCTCAAAGTTGACTAGGCAATTAATATCAATTCAAGCAATTAAAACCACAACTAGAGCCAATTTAAACGACGATCGATCCCAATATATGTTAAGCATGAAAAATTTTCAACCCAGATGCGAGACTTAAGCACTTTAAATTTCGAAAGATATTATCATGAAAAAATCATTGAATTCAAATGCTAAACACTTCAAACAATTCCGAATTAAAATGATCTTCTTAATAATTCCAATACAGAAATTTAAATTTATCCTATGGTCAAACCTTAGATATGTAGATTAAAATTCTACCTTTCACTATAGAACAATTTAGATTCGGCCAAGACCACTCTCAAGTGTAACAAAATAAAAATAAAAAAATTTCCTAATATTAAAAGTTAAAGCAATTTTTTATTTTTTTATTTTTTATATTTTATCTTTTGAAATTAATTAAAGTTTTGAGCCCCTTTCCTTTTTTATCCTTAACGTAAATTACAAAATAAAATTTTTAAACAAATCTAGAACTTTAGAAAAAAATGAAAAGTTAAAAAAAAAAATTAAAATTTTAAAATTTTAAACCTAAACAAAAAACAAAATCAAAAGAAAAGAAATGTCATAAAATTAGAATGCGTAATGTTATGTTAATGGAATGCAAGTCAGCGTGAGATGGGCAGACAGGTGAATCGACGCAGAGAGAGGGAGTGAGCAGGCTACAGACAGTGACCAGGTAGTGGATGACGGCAGAGATGGCAGCGTGAGGGAGAGAGGAGGATGTGATGGTCGTCGACCAAAAGTGCGTGAGCGGAAGAGGAAACACATGAGGGTTGCGTGCAGATTCCAGGGATTAAGGACGCAGAGGTGAGCAGCGTGAGGGCAGAATTGTGATGGGAGCTGGAGGCAGTCGAACAGGAAAGGACGAAGGCAGCGCGAGTTTGGAGACTACATAAAAGGTTGCGGACAAGGGAACGCAGAGATAAATGGGAGGTTGCGGACAAGGGAATGCAGAGATGAGGGATGCGAGGAGGAGAGGAAGGAAATCAAGTGGGGAGAAGGACAACGTGAAAGAGCTGATAGCGTGAAGGTTGCAGATGGAAGATGACGGAAATGAAAATTGCAGAGGCAGAAAATGGCAGCGATGAGGCAGTCATAGAAAAAGAAAATGTTGGCACAGTTGGTGCATAAACACTCAAATTCGATTTTTTTCCTCTTTTGTCTAGCAATATCTGAGATAAAATCTGTTTAAAGTAAATGCTCCTGAAAAATATAAACCTTGAGGCAAGATCCAGCATAGATCTGCAACCAAATTCGATCCTGAGACCAGATCTTACCCTCCAGGGCTTAGATCTGGCTCAGATCTAAAAAAAATTCTCTAGAGATCTCCAATATAACCTGCACAAAACCAGAAACGAAGAACCCAGAAACCCAGCACATGTACAAATAATAAGAACCCTAAACCCTGATAAGAAAAAATAAAAATACTTACAAATCAACAATGCTACTCTACAGATCCATTAGATCAATGCCCTCTTGGCTAGATTTAACCATTTTTGCACAATTTAGAAACAAGAATTTAAAAGAGAGGCACAAGCCTAAGAAAACCTTGCAAAAAATATTTAGTAAGATAACTTCAAAAATTAAAAGACAATGGGCTTTTTCAGATCTTCTGAAATCTGAGAGTCGGTTGATCTAGCTGAAGATTTCCCCAAACGCCCAAATCCTAAATAATGACCTCTACACACTCATAACTGAATTTTAGATTAATAGTGATTTAAAAATAACCATAAGATCATCCAGAAACATAGATACCTGATGTTTCTATCAAATCAAAATGGAAATTTAAGAAAACCCAGAAATCTGCATAAGATACCTGTATGCAAATCAATCCATAAAAGCTATTAACCAACAAACACCAATAAAAGTAGCAGAGTTTTAGAGACAATATTACCGCATAGATCTGTAAAAGGAACACCAAAGTCTGTAACCCCAAAGTCTTTTGGTTTTATTGATCAGCAAAACTTACAAGAGCTTCTCAGAGCAAGTGCACGATTCAAAGATTGGATGCAAATGATGGACAAAGACCTCTAATTTATACATTAAAATCTTCAAAGATCGGATGCAAATGATGGACAAAGACCTCTAATTTATAGATTAAAATCTCCAACGGCTAGTTCGCTTGATCACTGTCAAATTAATCTCGACTGTCGAAAATGATTTGATTATCTTTTAATCTCGTCCGTCGAAATTATTATATTTTGAGGAATTTCGAATTTTTCAATTAATTCCTTTTTAATTAACTCAAAAATAATAATTTTGAGTTAATTACCTCAAAAAACTGACTTTGACTTAATTATCAAGGCCCAAGGGTCTAAAATTTCATGAAATTTTCAATATTCCCTTGGCTTGGGACCTTTAAAAATTTAAATTTTATAGATCCACGAATTTAACCTTTGAAGAATTTAAATTTACCTAGGACATAAAATTAATTAAATTTCTGGCTTAAGAAAATTTAATTAATTGACTCACGAGGGGATTAATTATTTTTTCCAACCCTCTAATACTTTAGCTATGGTGTCTAACTGTGAGGGACCATGCACTAAAATATTTTACAACAAGATATTACAATTTGACACATGAAAGGGGAAAACCCATTTGGAATAGACTCTCAAATAGCTACCCAATTATGCGACTCAAAACATGATCTAGTAGACCAAGTAATTTGTAATAAAATAATCTAAGCCAATTAACTAGGATTATTCCCAAATTACTTTTACAAAGACTCAATAGAAAACACTAGGACTCACTTGGTATCTTGATGACAAAATCCACCCTAGCTTTGGGCTGAGGCTAGAGGCGAAAACTCTGCCGATCATTCGTGTCGAGAAACACAAATGAATTAGTGAGACGAAAAACCTCCCAGGATAGAAATTGTCACCAAAATACTAGGCCTACCTAGGTTGTTCATACATGATGGTCTTACTAAGATCATTTACATTATAAACATGCAGAATGGGTTTACATCATTTAAAAAAAAACTCTCGACTGGTGATGAAATCTGAATGGAGTGAACACTTCGAACATGATAAATCCCATTTGCAAAAATGGGGGTGTACTGTTGTGGGGTCGTTGACATAGAGTGGTCACAAGCCGCATTCATCATATCTCCCACTTGGGTCCACATAGGGTTAGCCTCCCCATTCCCTTGCCCCCACCTTGGGTTAGGCTTGAAACGATGCCCCAGAGGTTCAAGCAACTGAGAAGAAAAGTAAAAGCATAAATGGACATATTCAACAAGGAAATGTACCACAAAATGCAAAATATGGTCGGGACAAACATAATTAGCACGTGGGAAAAATTCAATGCATGAGCTCGTTGACCGCACTTTGTCAACTACCCCATAGCAATACACCCCCCCATTTTTTCAAAATGACTTCCGCGCTGTTCGATGTGGTTGCGTCGTATTCAGATTCCCATCACGCTCATGAATGGTCAGCTTTTGCAAATGATGTAAACCCATTTTGCATGTAATGATGTAAATGATCTAAGTAAGACCGTCAATGTATGTAACAACCTAGGTAAGCCTAGTATGTTGTTGATGACTTCCATCCTAGGAGGTTTTTTGTCTCACTGATTCACGAAAGTGATCGGCAGAGTTTTTCCCTCCAGCCTCACCCCAAAGCTAGGGTGGATTTTGTCATCAACATACTAAGTGAGTCCTAGTGTTTCTATCGAGTCCTTGTAAAAGTAGTTTGAGCTACTTGGTCTACTAGATCATGTTTTGAGTCGCAGAATTGGGTATTTATTTGAGGGTCTATACGAATGGGTTTTCCCCTTCATGTATGTAAATGTATTATCTCATGTAAAAGAGGGTTGGAAAAATAATTATAATCCCCTCTTAGTCAATTAATTAAATTTTCTGGTCAATTAATTAATAAAATCCTAAACCAGAAATTTAATTAATTTAGGGCCCTAAATTAGGATTAAATCTTTAAAGGCAAAATTTGTGGGTCCTTAGAAAATGATTTTGAAAGCCCCAGGCCAAGGGAATATTGCGAATTTTAAGAAATATTGGACCCTTGGGCCTTGGTGGTTAAGTCAAGGTCAAAATTTTGGGGTAATTAACTCAAAAATAATATTTTTGAGTTAATTAAAATTGAATTAAATGATAAATTCGTTTTTTTTCCCAAAATTTTAATTTCAACGCTCCGGATTAAAAGATAATTAAATCTTTTGGACGGTTGAGATTATTTTGACGAGGATCATCCAAACTAGCCGTTAGAGATCTTGTCCTATAAATTTAGAGGTCTTTCTCATTTTTGAGTCATCCGATCTCAGAATCGTGCACTTGCTCTTAGAAGCTCTTGTAAACTTTTTGAGGAATAAAGCTAAAGACTTTGGGGTTACAAATCTGGATGTTCCTTCTCAAATCTATGTGGTGAATTGTCTCTAAACTCTGCTACTTGGTTTCTTGCATTTTATGGTTGATGGCCTACATGGATTAATCTGCATACAGGTATCTTGTGCAGTTTTCTGAGTTTATAAAATAACATTCTGATTTTTCTAAGGGTCTCATGTTGTTTTCTTAAATCTCTATCAGTCTAAAGTTCAGATCTAAGTGTGCAGGGAAATTTTTTTTTTTTAAGATTGGGCGTCTGGGGAAGTCTTCGGTTGGACCAGCCGACTCTCAATAAGCATAAATCTGATAAGCTCTTTATTTGTTAAATTCCGGGTCTATCTTACGATATTTGTGATTTTGCAGGGTTTCGAAGGCTTGTGCCTCTCACTAAAAATTTTAAACTTCTGAAACTGTGCTAAAATGTTTTAAATTTGACCATGAGGGTTTTAAATTGTAAACTAGTTGTAAATTTGTAATTTATCTGTGAGGGTTTAATTGTTTCTTGGTGTGTGTCTTCAGATCTGACTGATTGTTGCAGGTTACAGGTTCAAATCGAATTTTTTTTTAAGATCTAGGGCAGATCTGGCTTCCAAAGGCCAGATCTGGCCTCAAAGCTGCCACTGTGGGCAAAATCTGGACCATATTTGATTACAGGAGCATGAAGTCTGAGTTTAATTGAGGAAATTTCTGAATTCGTGGGAAATTTTTATGTGTACTGGGTTTCAATCATTGCTTCATCTGCAATTTGCCCTTCGATTCCCTTTCAATCTGCTGTTTCCACGCTACTCTCCAATCAAAATTCATCTCTGCCCTTGTTTTCCTTGCGGCATTTTGCACCCCAGCGATCTTTCTTCACGCCATCGAAGCCTCAGCTCTGTCCTACCTGCACACACAAAAAACGACAAAACGCAGTGTTAAACTTGATCAATCCACCGTCCAACCCTCATCCTTGTCTGGCTGTGTCTTCATTTTTCAGCTTCTGAACGTTGACCATTCCAAGCGATCTGCAGCACTCTGCCCTTCGAATCCTTGACTTTCCTGCGTCCTCCTTGCTGCCCTCGACCTACACACAAACGATAAATCAAAACGCATTCAAATCTTCACGCTGCATCTTCTTCCTTAGCCGTCGAACCCTAGCCTTCTTTTCGTTCCTTCCCTTGTCACGCATCTCTGCCTGGCGCGTCCATATTGCCTCACGCCCCTCCGTCAACTGACCTGCGACCTGCAAACAAGTGAAACAAACGACAACCAAACATTAAAATTTCAAACTTACATATGCGTTCATAAAAATTTCAATGCGTTTCCGATTGGGTTAGCGTAGGTATATTTGTTTTTGGTTTAGTCGATATCTTTTAAATTTTTTAGTGGGTAAGTTTTAAACATCATAAAAGTTTTAATTCGATAGGTTTCGTTTTATTTTATTTTATTTAATTTTAACATTTAGTTTAGCTTTTAGATTGAAATTCTAATTTAGTCTTAGTTTTAATTAGACTTAACTTTAGTTTTTTAATTTAGATTTTTAAATTTTAATTTAGTTTTAACTTAGTTTCAAATTTAGTTTAATTTCAACTTTAGGATTTAACTTTTAGATTAGAACTTTGTTTAGATTTAGAATTTTAATTTGTTTTAAAAATAAAAATAAAAAATAATAAAAAAATTTCCAAAATCTTAGAAAATTTAGAAAATACAAAAATATAAAAATTTTCAAATTTTCTATGGTCCACCGAGCCTTAAAATTTTTATCTAAGTTTGGTTGTCGATGGTTTCTTTTTTTCGAACTCGGATTAAAATTGGAGTATTTTTTGTTTTCGGAAATTCAAGTATCCTGCATTTTCATTCATGGTTGTGGCATTCTCAAGAAAATATCATTGTGATCAATCGTGGTTTAATAAGCAGCAGCTTAAGCGTTACTTACTTGTTTATAATTGCATAACGGGATTCTGCTTGACTCCATAGCACCGGGTCTTAAACGTAATATCTAAATTTAGATCCGTGGAATCTGCCTATTCTATCAAGTATTTGACGTTTTAGCCGTGTCTCCCGGATTTGTCATTCTCATTTATAATAGGGTCTCGCCTCCCCCTTAGCTTGTAAGGAGACAAACTTTGAATAGAGAGATTGGGGATAAAGGTGACAAATTCCCAATCCGAGTCGTTGTCGCGGTGCCCCGGACAATCCGTGCGTGCGACAACAA